>RJWM01045952.1:0-12563 GCA_004363535.1 Dasyprocta punctata
AAATTAAATTTCAAAAGCAGTGGGATGCTTACTATTTAAATAAATCAAGTGGCAAGTATTTTTTTTTCAAGAGAAACAATTTTTATGAGAAAAAAATTGTCACCTAGTTCTGCTGGAAATTTTGGCATATTATTGTAGATAATCTAGGCTCAGGTCTGGATACTTGAGTTTAACAGCTAGCTACTCTGAGGCAAGTGACTGCCTTTGAGTCTGTGTATCTATGAAATGGATATCCTACGTACTTCCCAGAACCATTGTCAAGATAAAATGAGACAAGGATATGAATAGCTGTGTAAACTGTACAGCATAGTGCACATGGAGGAAATGAGAAATAAATGTCACTTGACAATTTAGCGTATGTATATAAAAGGTCTTAGGCCTATCAGGGAAAGAGAAATTCAACTAAAAATTCCCAATTTCCAATTTGATGAGTAAAAATATAAGCAGATATTACAGAATTCACCTTTTTTCAGGATACCACGTAGTAGCAATACTTGTTAGAAGGATGCACTGAATGGAAAGGACTCAAAGGTGAGCTTCTCATTCAGGGAAATGTTTAGTTATTTGTTGATACGTAATTCTTCCAAAGATTTCTAGGCATTACCCAAGAAAAAAATTATTAAGCTAAAGTTTTTGAAAGAAAATAGCACAAAAAGCAACAGTAGAAATAGTGTAGTATTGGAAAAAAATCTCAGAGAATGTCTGTATCAAGACTCTCATTTGACAAATTACAGGAAATCACATTCCAAAGATGCAAAATGGCATACTCACTTTTATGGAACATTTCTAACCATAACACCTTCATTCCCCAGAATAACCTATCTCTGTGTTTCTGTAACACCTTGTGCAACTAATTACCATACTACATTCAAATCTAGTTTAAATGCCTATCCCTTCTCCACCCACAATAAGATCCTGAGAGACTAGGCGTGTGCTCAACTCATCCTGACAACCCCAGACTTGTATTAGGTGCGCTAAACCATATCCCAGTTAAAATTGTTCTGCAAATTTGAGGGAAAGGTATGAACTTCTGGGAAACTTTTTAGTTAGGTAACCAAGATGTTCTTCCAGCTATAATATCCCAGAATTTCAAAGTACAGACTACTATTGCTATGACCAATGAAACTTTATGGAATAAATACATTTTATGTGTTTGAAATAATACACATAGGTAAAATATTTAGCAGAGAGAAACCCCAAGCCCCATTTGAGCTTTTCCCAAGTTCCAATCCAAATATTTTTCTAGAACTACTCATAAGCACTGGTCCTAATGAATTACTGTATTTTGAATACCCCTATTCTTAATAAAATACCCAAAGGCTGGCCAGAAAAGAATGAAAACAGAAACAGATGCTACATATATAGTGCCATAATCTATTCTCTTTGTCGTTTCCTTTTCTGTCACTGTATTTTCTTTATGCTACCCACTGGTCAGACTCAGCCAAACCTATCTCTTTGTCTCAAATTTCGTCCAGGCTCAGTTTTAGTCTCACTTCTTCTATGAAGCCTTTCAGTCCTGCTCTAGCCCACATCCATCTCTTTTAAATTGCTACAATACTACATTGCTACTGTAAATAGTAAATGAGATTTCTAAGGATTTTATAGTAAAAATGGACATATAGTAACTGCTCAATAAATAATAAGTACTTGGTGTTGCCATGCTTTTAACACTAATCACATATCCATCAGTTCAATGTGCCTCAAATTTAATGAGATCATGAATCATGTGGGCAGTTCGTTCAAATGAAAGTTTCAAGTTCAGTAGACATGAGATGGGGCCGAAGACTGATTAGTTTGAAAAGTTCCTGGTTGATGCCAGTGCTGCTAGTACAAGGACTATATGTGGAATACAGGGGGTAGTTTTTAATAAGCATTTCAAAAAATGTATTTATCATACCTACCCCAATGGACAGTAAGCTCTCAGAAGGCAGAGACTATTTCTTGTTCTTCTTGGAAAACAAGACACAAATGTGTTCAATAAATTTTGCAGTCTCTAGATAACCAAAAGTGTCTGTGCTGTACCGATTTTCAAGTCAAACACTGAACTCTATCAGGATGAAATGCTTACATAGTCACTGGGTTCAGAATCACTGGAATGGGAGCAAGGCAAATCTGAGAGCAAGCCTACTTCTTATCAGTAACAGTACAATACAAGAAGAAACAAGAACATGCACGTATGGGCACTTGTTCCTTGTTGAAGTGTACAAATCATTAAAGCATAATCTTAACTGCACTTCAGATTTAGATATGAACCTTAAAAAGAAGACAGGAAATTTAAAATTATAAAAATTAATAACATATAAGGAGCTTGATGTTATTTCTTTAGTGTCACACATATATTTTTCAATGATCCTTTAGTGTGAAAGTTAAGCTACAGACCTCAGGCAACTAATGAAAATACTCTGAGCATAAAAAAGAAAAAGAAACCTAGTAGATAGTGAGGTGTCCAAATTACACTGCGCAGTTACACTGACAGACATTCAAAGAAATCTGCTGTGTATTAAGGATGCTCTGAGAGACTTTCTGTTATACATCTTTCTTTAAAAACTCCAACAAATTAAATACTTGTTAAAACCCTCTTTAGCATTCTATAATTCAGATGGGACCAATATCTTAAATTCTACTGGGACACTACACTCTTCAAGAACCAGGAACATTACATTGAGCATCTATGACACCTGCTTACTGAATACCATCTAGATACCTTAGACTGTAGGACAAAGTTACTAAAATCAGCCATAAATTACTGTGCTCATCACAAGCAGACACCTGCTTCTCAATTCATACAGCCCTTTTAATAAAAATACTCATCAAGATTTGAGTTGGCTGGTTTCAACAAATTTAAAAGATATACATTACAAAGAGACAAACTGTAATTCTGGGAATTGCTGTTAAGCACTAAAACAGAAGTACCAAACTGCCATCAAGCACTAACTCAAACTGTGCTTATGAGTTTTAATAAATCAATGTTATTACTTCAGAGAAAATCAGAAAGCAGTTGGGAGTCAGCCCACAAGAAAGTAGCTTCTATTACTTCCATCAGAAGTCTAATCTCCAGGGCAAGGCAAATTCTCTGGTTTATGCCAGGCACTCTTCCTACAAATAATACTATCCAAAGAGAGCTTCACATCTCGATCTGCTGAGGCATATCTAACTACACACAGATCTGCAGCAAACTCAGAACACTCTTACAAATAATTATCTACCTATCTGTAGGGATCCCACTAGCAATTAGATTCAAACAAATAGCCTCAGTGGGATGAAAGACCAGGGCAAGACACACAAGGGTGAGATTTTAATCTGAAGAATGAAACACCAATGTCATTCTTGTTTCTGCTCCTTTTCCTGGCCTTTCTTCCAGACTCATCTTGTGTGATGCTTTCTCCAATAATTCTGGCTCTCACTAATTACTAAGACACTAGTCCCAACCAATAATTCTACATTCTTTTTATGTTAACTGTTTCATGAATCTATTTCATCTTCCAAATTTGAGTGTGAATTCTCCAAAAGTACCCCTCTTTGCTGGGCAACAGTGGAGTCAAACCAGTCTGAATTCGAATCCTGATTCTACTATTTGCTGACTGTATGTCTGTGAACACATCCCTTGCCTTTTCTACGCCTCAGTTTGTGGTGCGATAATCGTGAGTTATGACACTGAAAGTACCTGCTCCAGAGTTTAGAATATAAAGGATGATCAATAGAGCTTAGCTGCCTTTCTTTCTCCCTTCATAAGCACTTGTTGATTTTAATTAGTTGGAGCAACTTGGGAGGGATGGCGTTGGCACCACAGAATTCTCCCACACTTTTCACAGGAACCCTCCTGCACACGGCAAAGGTCTTTTCTACCCTACAGTCTTGGAGAGGAAAAAGCCAAGCACATAAGTCAGTCAGATGACTTTCTGGAACGGTCACATTAGCAGGAAGACATCCCCACACTTTCATCCCTCCTACCAGCCCACCCCAGCACTCCCTCCCTTCAAGTCTGCACTGCCAGAAGGTCAAACGGAGCAAGGGAGATCAGCTTCTTTGGTCTCACTTTTGGGAACCTCCCTCTTGGAGGAACGCTCTGGGCTAGGCTCCAACCTCTAACCCCGTGGAAAAAAACCCATCCAACCAACCCTGCAAACCCTTCCTCGCATCCCTAAGGTAAAAGCACCTCAGTTCCTGGCCTCTTCTTTTCTTCAAGCCCTCATCAGTCAGTTCGACCACTACCTGCTACATCCCAGCCTCCTGCTACATCCAGCAGAACCTCTTCATTAATCTTAAATGGATCTCATTCGTGCTTTACCCAACTAAATAAAACAGTTTTTTGCAGCCTTTGCCATTCTAAGTTGATAAAATACCACATATCCCCTTTTTAAAAAATATTTAAGTTTCGTACCGACCGCATTAAGGTGGATCATTTATGCCCCTAATTTACCTACGTCTTCATCTCTCAGCCGTGAGAAGCCACCATGACTCCCACCACCAACACACACACAACCAAAACCAAAATAAAAATCCCGCACATCCCATCCTCGGGGCACAGAATATGGTCATAGTCATTTCATCCTCCTCCAACGAAGGGAAGCGGCCAGGGACGCGTGGGTCGCCACGTCGGGGATGTGCCGTGGTCCCTTGTGGCCGCACGTGACACCGGGCTCAAGGATCCAGGTTGAAAACTAAAAACAAATCCCCGCCGACCTCTCCCCCAAGCACGGGTGTGCCTCGCGGGTCACCCGCCCCTCGCAGGCAGCGCCGTCCCCGTCCCCGTCCCCGTCCCCGTCCCCCGCCCGCGTCCCGGCCGCGCGGGGACACCCACCAGTCGGCGTGCGGCGCGTCCACCACCAGCAGCACCTTGGCCCTGCGCGCGGGCGCGGGCGCGGGCGCGTCCACCAGCCCCGCCGAGGCGGCCGTCTGCTTCACGGCCTGGGACAGCGAGCTGAAGAAGCCGCCGCCGCCGCCGCCCGCGGGCGCCGGGGCCGGGCTGGGCTGCGCGGCAGGCGGCGCGGTCTGCGCGGGCTGGCGGCGCTCGGGGCCCGGCGGGCCGGCGGAGGGCGCGCCCGGGGCGGGCGGCGCGGCAGGCGGCGGCGCGGGCTGCGGCTCGGGCCGCTGCAGGTCGGTCATGTAGCCATTGGGCAGGTTGGCGATGAAGCTGCTGTCCGACAGCCGGCGCCGCAGGAAGTTCATCATCTGGCCGGGGTCCGGGGCCGAGGGGGCTGAGGGGGTACTGAGGGAGACGGAAGAAGGCTGAGGAAGACTGAGGGAGGCTGTGGGAGATGCCGACGGAGATGCTGAGGAGACTGCTGAGGAGACTGCTGAGGGAGGATGCTGAGGGAAGCTGGAGCGCCCAGCTCCCACCGCCGCGCGCCAGCCCAGCAGACAGCCGCGGCGCACGGGGCGGGGCCTGCCGGGGAGGGCGGGGCCTGCCGGGGAGGGCGGGGCCTGCCGGGGCGGGGCGGGGCGGGGCTGGAGATGGCTCCGCCCTGCGCCGCAGAGCCAGCGCTGCCCCGGCACCTGCCCGCCACAGCGTTCAGGTGACCCTGGTGGGGACAGACAGGCCTCTGGCCACCTGCGCATCACGCGCGACAGTGCAGGGGGGACATGGGAGCCTGTCCTCCCCACTTTTTTGTCTGGAGGAAAGAGACCTGTCCCAGGCGAGGTGGAGGAGTAGGAAGCCATCCCCACGCCTCTCCTCTAGAAGAGAGAGAGGGATCAGCCCCCGCCCTGAAGAGAGGAAAAGGGACGTGTGCACACACACTCAGACACACCTCCACACACAGCGACGCACACTCAGAGGCACACTCACGGGCCGGCAGACACAAAAACATGCACGTACACAGTTACACACTCACACTCAACTCCTTTTCCAAAGCTAGAAGGTGCCACCTTCTAGCCCCAGGTGAGGGAGAAAGGACCAGTCCGCCCCCACTGACGCAGCTGTGTGGTGGGGTGCGAAGAGCTACCCCCGCCCGCTGAGGGAGGGGGCCTCCTCTGTGCTGGGGGTAAGGGAGAGGCACAGGTGTCTGCACCCGGTCTGGGAAGGAGTGTGTGCGTGTCCATGGCCCCCCAGCACGCCTCTCATACCTCCTGACTGAGCCCTGCAAGGCTGAAGACCCCTCTGCAGGACGCCTCAAGAGGGCTACCTAAGGGCCCTGCCTCCACAGCTTGCTTTCTGGGCATGCACTTCCCTCCCCCCCCCCCCCCCCCCCCCCCCCCCGCCAGTTGTACCATCCTCTTTCTGTTCGTTTTTTCCCAGTTCATTCTTCTATCAGGTCTGCAGTGACCTCCACGGAGACTTTTCTGAGTGCCACCTGCTCGCTTGCACTCTAAATCATGTGTGACTCTTGGTCCTCAGATACACTTGTTTCCTAGGCTGCTCTGGAGCAGAACCCAGGAGCCCTATTTTGGAGGCAGACCACCGAGGGGATATATGACCTTGGACAAATTACATCTCTGAGCCTCCGCTAATACAAGGGAGTAAATAACACTTTTCAAAGCTAGAGTAAGTGAGCTCATGTGTGTGCAACACCTGGCACACAGTACTGGTGTATTTTCCAGTAACGGTCCCTAAATTCTGCCTGTGATTGGATTGGTTCTCAGTAAGTCCTCGCTGGGCTGAATGGAATCAGCAAGTGGCTTGTCACTCACGTTGGCAGGTGCTTCCTGCTGCCCACACCCCAGCTACACTCGGTTGGGAGCTTGTAGATACACAATCCCACTCCCAGTCAGGGTGTCCGAGAGGTCTGCAGTCCGTTGAAATAATATAGGACCCTCCCCTGCTACAGTGGCCCAGGCTCTGTGGTAGGAAAGACTGAGAGAAATGAGACCCGGCCCTTGTCCGTGGGACGCTCAGTCTATATGGTTTGGAGAATCAAGGATGTAGAAGAGGCGCAGAGACAAGTAGCCACAGTAAAATGTGAGACATGCGCCCATGCAGGTGGGCGAGGTGGCCTAGGGGCTCTAAGGAGCGAGGGACTCAGTCTGCCTGCAAGTATTAGCAAAGGCCTCTCAGAGGAGGTGGAACAGAGATAGGACTTGAGGCATGTGGAAGAGTTTACCAGCGGAGAAGTGAAGGAAGTGCTCAAGTCAAGAAGGCACGGACCTCTGCTCTGGTGCCTCCTCCAGGAAGTCCACCTGGAGTCCTCCATTGTAGGCTATGTGGTTCACATCTTGGTTTTGTTAGGGCACCCGATGAAGTTAAAATATTTTGGTGGCTAGAATGTAAGCTCTTCAAGGGTAGGATTGTGCCTTAGTCATCTCCGAACCCCAGTGTCAAACACAGTACCTGACTCAGTTGTTTGAGCATTAAACTGTATTCCGGCTCAACTCTGTTCTTGTTTAGTAGGGAATGAAGTTGCTGTCACTAATAATGAAATCAACTCAATGTACTGTCTTTCCTAGAAGTATTTTGTAGAGAATCAAAGGAGTCTTTTCCAAAGACATGTGTCTCTAATGGTGGCATTTCAGACACTGTGTCATTTCCATTTTTTTAGGTGATTGGGTTATCTCTTCCATACCTATTTCATTAAGTAATTTCCCCTAACCATTAAGCTTTCAGTGTGTGGATAATATTTTTTAAAGCAACCAGTTAACAGATATGTTCTGAGCACTTAATACACATGAAGCATTATGTTTGAGGTCAGAGAGGAAGGAAGGTGGAAGGTGAAAGAAGCCCAAGTCCTTGCCCTCGGCAGACAGCTCAGAGCATGGGGGTGGACACGGCGGGGTGGGGCACAGAATGAACAGCAGCACAGCTGGCTAATAGTCAGTGCATAGAAGTGTGTGAGGGGGTGAGTGTTAAAGGAGCAGAGGAAGAAGAAATGCAGGATGGGAGATTTCGCAGGGGAGGGGAGGCTCTAGTCTCAGGAAATGGGTGGAATTCAGATAGGTGGATGAGGTGGGAAAGCAATAGACAGCATAGATAGTAAGAGTGAAGACCAGCGTACACCGGTGCACTCTGGCACTCCACAGCCCTTGTGTGTGTTTTCCTCAATTCCTTGTGCTATGCCCACAGTATTTTCAGGGGAGGCTGGGAGACTAGGCTTGTGCACCGTCATTCCCTGTGAAAAGTTTTGCTTTCCACAGTTTGAGTGGCCTGCAGTCAACTGTGATCCAGAAACATTCACGTAACTTTTATTATCATGCATTGTCATAATTGTTCTATGTCATTATTAGCAATTGTTGCTAATCTCTGACTGTGCCTAATTTATGAGTTAAACTTTATCACAGGTATGTGTGTATAGGAAAAACCACAGTATATATAGTTAGAGTTCAGCACTCACTGTGGTGTCAGGGGACTTGGAATGTATTCCTATCCATGACAGGGACAATGGTATCTGTTTATACCGCTAGTGTCTATTCAGCTTGTCTTTGTGCAAACACCACAAAATAAGGAGTTCTGTCTTCTGTCACTCTCAGAAAGATATACAAAGCCTGATGTGACATCTAACACATATAAGTGCCCCATCATGGGAACTAGATCAGAATGTTCCCAGAGAATTGCTTTAACTTTAGATTCCTGTATTAAGGCAGTAGAGGCCCAGAAGATCATAACGTAGTCTATTAATTTCTTACATTTTTTTCTGGTAGGCATTAATAAGAATATTAAAAAAGGATTATTTGCACAGAGTCAAACACTGATGTTCATTAATCAGCTGTGTGTGAGCAGAAGTTTTCATCAGTTGGTTCCAGTGTAAAGCACCTCTGCTTAAGCCAACGCCTGCCACATCCTGTGGATCCTTACCAAGAACAGTCCTGGCATCCTGGACATTGTTACAAATGGGCCTGGATTCTGACAAGCTCTGATGCAATCTCCCCTTTACCCCGGTCTAGAGTGATTCCACGTCCAGTAGTCTACAGCACTATTAGTCTGTTTGTGTCTTGTCTTTTACCTGGAATTGGAATGGAGGACAGGATTTGGGTTCCAGAAATTCTACAAAGTATACAATTCTGGCACTGTTTGGGACTTTTTTTCCCTATTTCCCTCTCAGACAAAACAACCTTTCTCTATCAGCAGAGGGATCCCCCATACACGTCTTCATCCCTTGGGGACTCACTAAGCCACCATTGGGATCTTGGAAGTCCCTCCTGCTATGGGAGCCTGGACTCTTGAAGGTTTTTCCTTGTGCAATCCTTATCTGCATGCTGAATTGTAAACATGGGTAAACATCTGGCAACTGCAGACAAAAGAATCCTGCTAAAAGCAAAAACCGATTTAAATACTTGATTATCTCTCTGATTTCTCTTCCCCTGAGCAACAACACAGTGGGAAAGCCCCCAGGAATGAGGGCTGGGGACTCGGGTAGGGAGCAACTGAAGCAGCTGCAAACCTCACTTTGCAGAAGAGGACCTGGAGTATGAACTGCTTGGCAAAATGCATGTCACCTAGCTTCACTCTCCACCTGGCTGGGACCAGGTCGTCTGCGGTGCTCGCTATCTTCCCACCCAGTCTCACCTGCTCTAAGGAGGAGCTGAGAGGGCTTGGGGTTCAGTACTTGTGCACCCTAGTCCTGCTCCATCACTATTGGCTCCGCAAGTTTTCAGTGTGTTGCTCATGTCCCCTGGCCTCCTGTGCAGCCCTGCCTTGGGCCTCTGGTAAGATCATCTGATAGCTGCTTTGGAAGCCAGAAAGCTTCACCAGATGAGGAAATATGACTGCCCACCACACCATCTTGGTTTTTCTCTTTCTGAAGAGAGAGTTCCTCACCCCCATGGAGCCAGGTCACCCAGGCAATGCCTGGATTAGCCCCATGAATTCCTTCTCCTTCCACCCTCTAAAGGGTCATCAGAGGGCAGCCGCACACCCACATGCAGTTTAGCAATGTGGCCACATCAACTGGGCCAGTTTGCTCTAGATAGGAGTCACATAAATGCAAGTCCGTTTTTCAATCTGCCTCACTGAACTGTGTCTTTGAGCAAGTCACTTTGAGCCTCAGTTTCCTCACCTACAAAAGAAGATAATTATTATAACTTCTTTGAAGGACAATTGAGAGGAGTAAGACTGAGTATATGAGCATTATTTTATATGCTGTAAAGCACTGTGCAAATGTTAGCTATCAATATTTCTGACTCCCATGGAAACACAACACGACAGCACTGGAAATGAAACACTAAGTAAACACAGAAATAAATGAATTTTCCCCATACCTGTGGAACCCAGCATTGAACATCCAAGAGATTCAGACAGGTGTGGGGGTCATAGCTAAGGTGGATGCAACACCCACCTCAACTAATGGCTTCTACCTTCCTGGGTGACCTTGAATAAGGCATTTGATTCCTCTCAAGGTTTCCATTTCCTGGCCTGCAAACGAGGGAGAGAGAGCTGAGCTAGGCAATCCCCGAGGTCTAGTGTTGTGAGATTCTCTGTGTAGAATGTCACACGGGGAACCACCCCTGATGGCACCAGGGAATATAAGAAGACTCCAGGCAAGGAACAAACACTAAACACTGGCATGATTTCAGGGAGCAGGGGAAACACATAGGAGACTCAAATTTTGATTCTAAGTTTATCCTGACTCTCAGGAAGTCAGAGATGGTCACCTCAACCAAGTTTTCATTTCCCTGACAGAGCTGGGGACTCCATAATAACCGCAATTAAATACTGATCACGTGCCAGAAATTGCCCCTTTGTTAGCTTATGCCATTCCACCCCCAAGGGAAGCATTAAATATCCCTTGTTTTAGCAGTGAAGCAATTGAGATTCAAGTTATACCAACTAACATAGGACCTTAGAACTAAAATGTTGCAGAGCTGGCAGGAAGGCCTGGCAGGCAGCAAAGCCCATGAGATTCCCCATTAGGATATACTGACAGGGCCCTACGAGGGGTATTGTCCATCAACTGCTTGCTTGGTAAGCACTCTAACTGGAAACCATAAGAGAAATAACATGCCCCCCTGGGGCCTCCTTTGAAGCTTCTCTGCCATCTCCTGTCACCCAGAATTTTGCAAGACATAAGCAGCTTGATATAGCAAAGACACTTTATAAATATTTCAGCCCAAAGAACAAGCTAGCTTCAAGCAAGAAGAATCTAACTGATGAGACACCCCTCCCCCAGTCCCAGTAGCCCCACTCCTGTTTTTGCCCAGCTAGAACCACAGCTCCCCGCAGAGCAGCTCTGGCCTCTTGCAGGATGCTGGTGTGTTTCTGTTGCCATGGTAATGCAAGAGCATCTCTGTCATGCTCACATGAGCAGTGCAGAGTGGGTTTCCCCCGCCTGGGAAACTCAGAGGATGTATCAGCAGTTGTTTTGCAGCCACATCCTCACACTGCTTCAAGGATAAATGCAGAAGCATCCCTTCTTCCTCACATTGGACCCACGCCAGAGGCAGGGCTGAGCTTTCCATACCTGAGCCCTACAGAAGGTACACTCCCCTCACTTTTGAAGCCATACCTGCTCCATCAAGTGCCTTCCAAGTGGTAGGAAGTGATGCCCACAAGGTGTCAGCAAAGGAGCTACTGTGTTTACAGTGTCAGCAGGCAGCCCCTGACTCCTGGTCCTTCTTGGCAACTCCTGGATCATGGGCTAATTAGCTCTTTAGAGTCAGATGCATGGAGGTTTATCCTCTGTCCCAGTCACATATTAGCAGGACAAGGCCATGTCATTTCTTTCCTAAGACTTGGTTCATTTGTCTATAAGTGGGGGGTAATTATTGTTTGCAGAGTTACTGAAAATTAAATGAGATTTTTACATATAAAGAGTTCCCAATACCAAGTCTGGAACATGGTAGGAATATATCCATGATGGCCATTATTTTAAAGACAGTGACTTAATGAGACACATTCTGGTTTGGAAACAAATCTCTGGTTTATCACTTAATAGCCTGATAGCGATGTAATGTTCTGGAGTCTGTTTTCTTTTGAGCCTCTGTTTCTTCATATGCAAAATGAAGACAGTGGGATAAATAACAAGAGTCTATGTGAAGATTTTATTTTGAAGTTATGGTTATGATAGCTCTGTTGGCAATCTGAGGATTTAAACTCAAAAGAAAAAAAAGTCACCCTCTTCTGTAGTAGCAAAATGTCCTATCGCCATCCCTGACACCTTGATGAGCGCCAGCTGTGTGCTAGGTGAGCACTATGGCAGATGTTATGCAGGTGTCCTCTCATTTCATTCTACCAACTGCCATTAGGAGGTAAGAATTACTTCTGCAAATTTGTAGGAGAGGAAGATGGGCAGCCGATTAGCAAGCTGTAAAGTAAGAATAAACAGATCCTTACTGTATCTGTACTTCAAGAAGAAATTTTCCTCCCCTACTAACCCACAGCACCACATGAGTTTCTGTATGGCTGTCTCCGGGGAAAGGTTCCTTGGTGCCAGGGCCAGCTCGGAGCTGATGGCCCGATTTCTTCTCTTGAAAACAACTAGCTCCAGGGATCTGAGAAAACAGTCATAGGCCAAGGTCTCACACCTGACTGCCGTCTTTATGAGGGTGATCGGGCTTGAAAGCCCATAGGCACTTCCTCCATCCCTCCCTTCCACCCTGCAAGCCTACAGATCTGCCAGCATGGCTGGTTTGCCTGCCCCTGTTCAAGAGTGAGTCAGTATTCCTAGTTCCTGGTTTTATCTTCTCCCTACACTGCC
>RJWM01045953.1:0-12143 GCA_004363535.1 Dasyprocta punctata
GTTGTGTATATAGAGGTTCCCTGTAGTTCTAAAGGTATAATTTTGTTTCATTGGTTGAAAAATGATTTCTGAATACTTTGTATAATCCGTGGTTTAAAACAATCTAACATATGGGTAAAAACTGCTTATGTGATATCTATTCTCTTAGCAGTGTGTGTCCTTTAAAGTATCACGGTAATTTTAAAGATAAATACAGTGAGGGAAATTAAAGTTGTGCATCAAGTGATCCTGTCACTTTCACGTGCCTATTAATGGATTTGATTGGGTGAACTTATGATATGGGAATGAGAAGAATAATTAAAATCAATTTCACCTCATCTGGCACTAGTTTATTTTAACACACAGAGTGATGTGTGGAACTAAGCATGCCTGTGTTTGGAACTGTGAAGTGATTAATTGTAATTTGTGGACTTAACGGCTTCTTTTGATGATGTTGTTTTGATTTTTACTTTTCCTCTTTTAAAATCAACGCTAGGTCCTTAAGGGGAGCCTTGGAGTGGGCAGCAGTCCTGAAGACCTCCTAAAGTTTCTTTCTTCCCTGCTACAAGGTAAGAGTTGCTTGGTGATACAACTGGCCTGATATACTTACAAATGTTAGAAGTTGCATTTGAAGATCAGAAAGGAGAGAGTGGGGCAGAGTTAGCAGAAACATCAAAATTTGCCTGGTGTGGTGGCACACAACCTTAATCTCAGCACCAGGGAAGCTGAGGCAGGAGGATTGCCACCAGTTTGAAGCCATCCTGGGCTACATAAGTGAGTTCCAGGCCGGCTTGAATTACATAGCCAGACCCTGTCACTAAGCAAAACCACCCTGAGTTTGTGGGGCGTTGCATTGAATGCATGAACTTACACTTAAAGTGTGGTTGAGGATTGAACGAAAATTAGGGAGCATGAGATTTTCCTGGGTAATCTTTAGACTGGTTTACTCACAAGAGTCTTAGCATTTCAGCACCTGACTTCTGCTAAAAGCAAATTGTTTATTCTTTGGAACTGGAAAAGCAGGAAACCTGGAAAAAGTGATTGTAAATTCATGTAACTGTTGCCCAGGTATTCTGGTGATATGGAAAATTCTAGACCTTTAAATGCATTGGTGGTGGTGGGGTCTGTGATAAAATTTTGTAGCCAAAATTTACAATGAGAATTTTGACATATTTAAGTCACCCCTGTGGCTTCAGTTCAAGCAGGGCGAAGTCCTGCTGCACATCACGTGACGGGTATAGCGAGGTTGCAGCGCGGGGTGCGTCGGCTTTGGAGCCCGTCTCCGTGGGGCACAGCTGTTGTCCGGTCAGTTCTTTTTGGTGGTTTCGGAAGGTGCAGGCGCATCTCCAGTAATGTGAGACGTATTTTAAGACAACGTCATCCTGTCTTCTATGAGCTGGACTAAGAGTCCTCACGGGCCCAGGTGTGGTCCAGAAGTCAAGCTGAATCATTAGGGATATAAAAACGCTCCTTCGCAGGTGTCTGCTGTCATTTCTCCGTGTGGCTCGTCTTCAGCCATGTCCTTAGCAGAATAAATAGATGTGGCAGTGCGGATGTGTAGGTGACAGCAGAGGCCGTGTAGGGAGGAGAAGATGTCGCAGAGGTGGGGTGCAGGCAGGCTGTAGGTGGTGGCTTTCGTGTTTGGACGCGCTGAGCCGAAGGCAGCGCTCTGGTTTCTCTTTATTCGGGGGTCACTGTGGCTGAGGATCGAGGGCTAGAATAGAAGTCAGCAGGCTGGACTTCCCTTTCTGGGTCACCCGTGGAGGTCGTTTTACCTTCTTCTGCTTAGATTTGTCATCTGGAAAATGGAAATAGCAGTTGCCTTGCCTCTTTTTTTTAAAAAAATGATCAAATAAAACAAGATTTTAAGACTCATAAAAAATTACTCAAGTGTGTGTTGGTTGTAGTATCATTTGAGCCAGACTCTAGGAAGGGCAGGAGGTAGGCTGTCTCGTATGCTGATTTAATTCTTGCCTAAACATAAACATTTTAGATTGGTTTCTGGTGTATGTAGTGTGTGTGTGTGTGTGAGTGTGAGTGAAAATTTCCAGCAGTATTTCTTAAGAAAAAAGTATTTCTGATCATGTTAGATCCTTGAACAGAGAGACTGAGCTTAAGCGTGGTGCTGAGTACAAAGCCTGAGATTTATTTATCCCCAATTAGTCATTTAATAAATAAAAAGAATAAATGAAAGAGAATAATGCCTTGGTGTGGAAATGGTAGGGCAATGGAAGTAGAAGAGTTAGTTGGTGTGAAGGGAATTCAGGTGCTGTAATTAATATTTTGGTTGCGGGAGTCCGCTGGGAGAAGAGGTTAGGAAGTAGGTAACTGGGGTAGTAGTGATTTAAACTAACCGCAAGCCAGAAACTGACGTGGGTAAGGACCAGGTGTAGGAAGGATCCATGTCAGGGCTTTTCCTGACTTTTCTCACTCCTTTTGCTGTTATGTTTTATTTATACTCAGCTCTCTAAAATCTATTTGGGAAAAAATTACAAGTACCATTTGTCATTATGTTCAGCTTAATGATACTGAACATGGCAAAATAAACCTTGTTTTTTTTTTTTTTTTTTTTGGCGGCACCAGGGATTGAACTCACAACCTCGCACCTGCCAGACAGGTGCTTAAGCCACTGAGCCAAATTCCCAGCCCTAGTTTTTTGAGGCAGGGTCGCACTATGTAGCTCAGGCCGGCCTTGCGCTGGCCTTGTAGCCCAAACCTGCCTGGAACTCACAACGCTCCTCCTACCTCAGCCTCCCGAGTGCTGGGATTAAAGGCGTGTGCCCGGCTAAAACCTTGATGTATTTGGTTTTACTTCCTGTCTCTTCTTTTGTAGATTCTCTAATATTCTAAGAATCCAAACCCCATTAGTCAAGGAAAGAAAAATATTTGTCCTACTTCATTACCTGAATAAGTGAGAGCTGGTTTTTGAATAATGTCTCCTGGTCTCTTTGATACTTTATTTTTTCAGAATTGTAGACTGTTTCACCCAACTCTATTCATAGAGTGTGAAGTTTGTAAGAGAAGGTATTTGATGTGGTACAAGACAAGGTTGTTCTTAGGGTCCCAAGTGTGGGTGAGTAGTGACCCCTCCAGGAGCTTTCCTTAAACTTTTTACTTGACCAGTTGTTCTGGAGCTCTTACTGTTGATCTCTAAATGACTGGGTTTTTTTTTTTTTTTTTGCGGCACCAGGGATCGAACTCACAGCCTCACACCTGCCAGACAGGCGCTTAAGCCACGGAGCCAAACTCCCGGCCCTGGTTTTTTGAGGTAGGGTCGCACTATGTAGCACAGGCCGGTCTTGCGCTTGCATTGTAGCCCAAGCCGGCCTCGAACTCACAACGCTCCTCCTACCTCAGCCTCCTGAGTGCTGGGATTAAAGGCGTGCGCCACCACGCCCGGCTATGACTGGGTTTTGACCTGCAGTGTTCCCGAGGTCCTTGCCCCAGGGGTAGGCTCAGCTCTGAGCTCCCCAAGGAATCAGCCGCAGAACAGCTGCCCATGGCACAGGTGGAAAAAGCACAGGGGTTTTAGCCATTTTGGAAACCAGTGAACCAGGACACGTGGATTTGGGCTGTCTGTTGGAGACCATGCGTATAATTGTATATAGCACAATGACGTGCAGTCCCTTAGTTTTGTTTTGATATTTAGCCTTTGGAAACCAGTAAGCAGCTCACTGTCGGGGAGGGCCTGCGTCGTGTATGCAGAGGTGACGGCTGGGCTGACTCCTTCTCTTTGACCTCACAAGGTGACTTTCTGGCAAACAGCTGCCCTACCACTGTCCTATTTGCTATTCCGTAGAGACTCATTCCTCACAAGGACTTGGGCTTGTATGTATTATGATGTATATAAACACAACTATATAGATGGGAAATTAAAATATACAATGAATGTTTAAATTAAAAAAAAACATTTAAGTAAAAGACGCATTGGCCTCCCTCAGGATGCTTCCTCTCACTTTGATCACACTTACTTCCTTGTCCATGCTTTTCTCCTTCCTGACTGTCTTTACGGTGAATGCCGCTGCTGAGCGCCACCTAGTGGAAAGGGAGACTGGTGAGAAGATCGTGGTGTGTCCTCCCCAGACCTGGCCGCTCCTTCCTGGAGTCAAAATGATCGTGAAAGTAAATGTTTTGAATTGATTCACGTCGCTCTGCGCAGTGGCAGTGTCATGGCCAGTGAGGTTTATCTGAGGCGTGATGATTGCTGGTTGAATTGATTCAGGGCATTGAGGCAGCGCTGAGGACAGCACAACCAAAGACACTCAGGAAAGAGGATTTCCAGAACTACTTCAGAGCGTGTGTTCGCAGTAAGGGGAGGATTTTGAGAGGCATTAATGGCAGTGTGTCTTTTGCTGTGACAATTTATGAAAATTTAAGCACTCACTGTATTTTCCTATTATACCTCGTGGGTGAAGATACTGTGTTTAGAGAGAATTATTTATATATTCTTGTGTGTATATATTTATAGATGATGATATCTTGAATTGTTTTTATTTCTCTCTTCCTTTTTTTTTTTTTGTTTGAGACAAGGTGTTGGTATGTAGTTTAGGCTGGCCTTGAACTCACCATGTAGCTCAGGCTGGCCTCGAACTTGGGGCAATCCTGCCTCACCCAGGCTTTGAAGTGCTGGGCGTATAGATGTGCTCCACCATGCCTGGCTGATATCTTGAAATTTGAGGAATCTTTAGCATGTGTATTTTGTCAGGAAATCATTACCCAGTGGGAATATTGTCAGATTGTCTCTTTACCATGTTAAGTTATTTCACTGGTACGTGTGGCTATGAGTCAGGAATAGGTGATTATAAACCAGTTGGTATTGATTATAGCAGTTATGCATCAGTAAGTGCAAGGAAGCATCAGGGCCAGATAACCTTGACAGATAGTTCAGTTTGATTCAGGAGGCTGGGAAGTCCCTGTTTAGGAGACACGGTAGTTTGCAAGAAAGAACAGGAATTTGGGGAAGGGAACTTGAATTAAGTTGGGTAATCTCTTTGTCTTACAGGTTCAAGTTTTCTCCTCAGAAGTAGATTTAGAATAAAGAATTCAGATGGTGATGATAAAGATTGCATTTTATGGATTCTGTGTAATATAGTGAGATATTCTTTCTGTATTAGTTTGCTTTCTCTCATATATACTGTAAGGCAGTGTTTTGTATTTAGTTACCAAATATTCACTGGGCATCTATTTTATGCACATTGATACTGGGAAGCGATGTACATAATCAACATTTAGCACCGTGGTGAGTAACCGAATGTGTTGGAGTTTCCAAGAAGAAGCTCAGTCTTCGACCTTAGCCTGTGTGGGGTTGAGCTGGAGGTCAGCCATTCGTGTGGAATGGCAGTTTGTGGAGTGAAGAGGCCGTGGTTAAGTGCAGAACTGAGTGTGAATGGGCGGTAGAGCTAAAGGCACAGGTGCTGCGGTGGAACTGCGGGATGTGGTATTAAACTCGTTCCTGTGCTAGGGACCAGCCAGAGAGGGTGTGCTCTGCAGAACACTTGACATGTTGATATTTTAGCTGAAATTGTACAGCAAGTGCCTTTTGAATGTCAAGCACTATTAGGTGCTTTAGATTTACTTATTTAGTCATCTAAAATACTTACATATACCTTCTGTATGCCTAACTGTTCTTCTAGGTACTAGTTTCACTAACCTTGGACATTTGACATTATTTCTCTTGTAAAGCAAATGATGTTCAGATATACAGGATAAATCATCTAACTTTCAGTGCCCTAGCTTTACCTATGTAATTTTATAGAATGAAACTCATTCAGTGTCTAGAACATCTTGAGTAGGACGATCCAGGCACCAGGATGAGTTCTGTGTTTTCTCCCATCTGTTACACTGAGAAACCCTCAATAGTGAATTGAAATTTCTATGCAGTCAGTTGTCTGGTTCGGTTGTTAAATGATCTAAATAATTCACTCTGTCGGTTTGTGTTCTCATTCGGTAGACCTAAAGCTGAGCTTTCTGATGTATTGATAGAAAGATTGGATGTAAATGTCTATCAGTTTAAGCCCATCGGTATGTCCAGCAAGGCACATAAAATCTGGCCAAATCGAATTTTTTACATGGGAAAGAGAAATCGAGTGTAAATCTTTTAATTTTATCTCTGTGTTCTACAAAAATATGAGTCAGAGTAAGATACCACTTTTAGCATTTTTTTTAAGAAAAAAGATTTTGAAGTGAAATAAAAAAGAACAAGTCACTACTTTTAGTTTTTCTTTTTCAATTTAGATTCATGCATATGTATCAAAAGCTTAGAAATATGTGTCAGACAGGTTCTTGTTCTTTTTATGGCCTTTGAATCTCTCTAATGGGTGTAAAATTTCTATTATTATCCTTCTAGTAGAGTATGTTGATGAGATGATAGCAGTTTTAAGGATGTTTCTGCCTTACATTGAAGTATAGTCCGTACATTGAACATGAACTTCAGACAGAAGCATTTGATGAGAATATATTAAATAGGCCATAGGCCTGCTAATGTCAGGTAATGTGATTTCACTTTCTGAGTGCATTTTTTTTTCTTGAAAGGCATTTTTCATTTTCTGTTCCTCCTTTAGAGGAAGTAAGCAGGTTAGGCCACAGAATCTCAGATAATTCGTCCTTGTTACAGTAACAAACGGAGTGGCAGGAAGTTGAGATTTTTGTAGAGGTTGCCTTTGGTGACTCCTCCTTTGTGGACAGTTCTCCAGGGCAGGACAGATAGCAATCCAGATAAATCATTGCTGCTGTACCTTGAAAATGGGGGAACTTGCCTTAAAATATGACCAGTTGTTAAAATTGGAGTGTGTTTAGGAAAATATCAGTAAGATGGAACTATTCTTTTGTTTTTTTGTTTGTTTGTTTGTTTGTTTTTTTTTTTTTTTTTGATCGTTACAGGAGATCGAACTCAACCTCACGCCTGCCAAGCAGGTGCTTAAGCTACTGAGCCAAACTCAGCCAAACTCCAGGCCCTATATTTTTCGAGGCATTGACCTTCTCCAGGGCACAGACTCACGGGGTAACACACTATAAATCGGGGTATCCACTGGGTACTGCTGACTTTTCTCAGTTAGCTTCAATAGAAAACACCTTTAACTTTACAGTTGAAGATTCCTTCTTTTCTTCTCTCATGCCCTCCTCCTCTGCTAAGCTATTGCTTTTTTCTTATATTGTATAGTAGGGTAACAGGTGTGTAAGACTTTTTTAGAAATATGAAAATAAAACAGGTACAATGCCAACTTCCTATGGTCATTGCTGCATTTCTTTTTATTTTATTTGTTTATTTATTTATTTATTTATTTTTGCGGTACTGGGGTTTGAACTCACAACCTTGCACCTGCCAGGCCGGTGTTTAAGCTACTGAGCCAAACTCCAGGCCCTGTTTTCTTCAAGGCAGGGTCGCACTATGTAGTTTAGGCCAGCCTTACTCACGTTGTAGCCCAAGCCGGCCTCAAACTCACAATGTTCCATCTACCTCAGCCTCCTGAGTGCTGCGACTAAAGGTGTGTGCCACCACGCCCAGCTAAGATGGAACCATTCTAAGAAGTGTTTTTTTTTTTTATTTTATTTTTATTTTAGTAGGTTCAGGCTGACCTTGAACTTGCTATATAGCCTAGACTGGCCTCAAACTTGTAGTGATCCTCCTGCCTCAGCCTCACAAGTGCTGCGAATAGAGATGTGTGCCATCATACCCAGCCTGATTTCATACTTCAAGGCTGCATGGATTAGTTGACAGTCAAGTATCTGTTACCCAAGGAAAGCTGGGAATAGAAAATTCACATGTTCGAGGATTTGTTCTTGATCATACTGAGATTTCACTTCCCACATTGAAATAATCTAGAGTTTTTGCCTGCCTCAAATCTATGAACGTGGTTCCTCAGTGCAAAATTTCACGTTTCCCCTCAACAGATCTCAATTCCAGTATGTGTGCAGTCCGGAGTTTCTGTCAGGCAGGGTGAGTAGAATATCAAAGGTGTATCTGTCATGCTTGATTTGAAAGGAAACATTTCCTTTTAGCAGTGTGTTTTTTGAGAGAGACTTCAAGTGTGAGTTTAGAGTTTTCTCTTCTCCTTATTGAATAAGCTTGTTTTAGGGGTTTGAATTGAACTTCTTTTGATGTGTTCTTCACTGGTGTTTAAATAAGGAGAGTTGCTTGGAGCAGTAATGTTATGCTACTGCCAAAGAGATAAATAAAATACTTAGCAGCCCCATCATTACTTGGAATTTTCTCTGGTGAATGTAAAATAGATGGACAAATGAACTTCTCCCTCTGATATCCTCTCCATGAGTCTGCTGCGTTCCCCTACGTGTTCATTCGTTAAACTTTCTCGCTACCTATTGTGAGTCTTCAGACAGTTACCTGTGGGTAAACCAAGGCCTCCTTCAGAATCTCCTGCAAGAGGGCAGAAGTGTGTCAGGTGTTAAGAGTCCTGTAGTTACCATCTTGCAGCATTTCCTCTGGGATAGAAAAACCCTGTCCCTGGGTCCCTCTGGCTCACTCTCTGGAGGGTCTGGAGCGTTCTTCTCCCCTTACCTGCCACCCTCTTGCCTGGGTAAGATTTTCTGTTCACCTGTGTCCCAGCTGTCTGGAAAGCAGGTCCTGAACCCTCGTTGATATGCAAGGAGGTCCCTATGTCACAATAAGGTTGCCAGTGGCCCAGCCAATTTGGGCTAACATTTTTTAGAAATGATGTCTTTTTGCGGGGTAGATAAATTTTTTTTTTTTTTAATTTCAGAAGAGCTTTGCAAAACTGGCAGTTAACAATCGGGCAGGTGGAAAGCTTCGCAGGCCTCTGCAAGCTGCTCACCTGTGACATCTCAGAACCTGGCCCTTGTTCCTTACAACCTCTGCCTTACTCTGGACTCCTGAAAGACCGCACAGGGCTGTGCGGTGCCAAGGTGCTGACCCCATGCAGTTATTATCCCCCGCACCGCGCTGCCTCAGGCTCCTGCAGCCTGGGGCTTGAAGGGCAGCTTGCTTGCTTTTCCTCAGCACTGTTGTAGCTCAAAGGGGTGAGCATCCACTGTGGGGAGCACTTCAGCTTCCATGGCATTGTAGGGAAAGGTCTAATGTCTCTATGAAGTAGATATTCCTTTCCATTTTGCAGCTGGAGGAGCTGCAGGGCTCAAGAACGGGTAGGCCCCTGCCTGATTTATTATATTGCTAGTAAGCTAGGGCTGAGATTTGAACCCAGGGCTCTGGCTCCACAGCGTTTGCTTTTTACCCTTCTACCCCATTATGTCGCCTTCTGTTGCCTGAGTCTAGTGTGTTGCTGTTGTCTTGGGGAGTAAGAGTCTGTTTCTTAGCCAGGCGCCCTCAGTTTCCTTATCTGTAGAGTGAGGAGAAGAGTTCTTACTAGTCTTCAAAGAGAGCTGTGATGGTCAGATAGTATGGGGGGGTCATTTAAAATGAGAAGCACTGGGGAACCCCTGTTGGCCTGGCGTGGCGGGGTCCCGTCATGGCTCAGGTTGCTTGGCTTCCTGTGGTCTCCCGCGTGGCATGGTGTTGCTGGAGATGGGACTTCTCCTGGCGAGGGCTGAAGATGTCTCTACTGTGGTGGAAGTGGCAGGAGGTGACCAGAGGGTCAGTCCCAGAGCTGTGGCAGGGGGGTCTTGGGACGCGGGAGCTGTGCCTTTCTTGGGGTCACTCTGTCAGGATGGACTTGCTGGCCCAGGACCTGCAGCCATGGTCACAGGGCTGAGATGGCGCCGTGCAGGTGGCCGCACCATCAGGTGTGTGCGAGGCCCGGAGGCTGCCAGGGAGTGAGACTCCTCTTTCACCACACAGTGGCCCCACAGCTCCCCGAGTAGTGGCTTTGGGGGAGTGGATTTCAGGGAATGTTGCTCTGGTCTTTAATCTCATCAGACCAGGGTGGTGGTGGCTCGGCCATTGCAGGGCCCTCCAGGGAGGAGTGGACTCGGATTCACCTTCCTCCCAGTGTGGCAGGGTCTTCTCCGTTACTCTGGAGGGACTACTTCATGACACATAAATAAGAAGAGATATTATTTACAAGATATCTCTGTACGTGCGTCCATGCGTGTGTGTGTGTGCGTGTGTGTGTGTGTGTGTGTCTGTGTGTGTTGGGGTGTAGGGTGGTAAACCCAGGGCCTTCGCACTGTACTGCATCCTCTCCTTTTTCAGTTTTTTTGTTTGTTTTGTGAGCATATCTTGCTAAGTCACTACATTGCCCAGGTGGAGCTCAAATTTATGACCTGCCTGCCTCAGCCTCCTAGAGTGCTGGAATTACAGGCATGTGCCACCATGCCCAGTGAAAATATCTACATACATGGTAGTATTCTTGACTTCTTGTGAACAGGTTTGAAGGCAGTCGGCTCATCACTATAGATGCTATTGAAATGAAATGAATTGGAAAAAAATTGCTAATTTTTGTTCGTAGCCCATGTTTGCAGTAAATAATGATCACATTCATCATGGTGAGTGGGAGTATGGACAGGACACAGCTTAATTGTTTCTACTTTCCCTTCCTCTCCCCTCTCTCTTCCATCCATCTCTTGGTTCCCTTCCTATTTGCAAAAGATCATGTGTGTGTGTGTGTGTGTGTGTGTGTGTGTGTGTGTGTGTCTATGTTTGAGACAGGGCCTTGCTATGCAGCCTAGTGGTCCTCCTGCCTCAGCCTCCCGAGTGCTGGGATCATCACAGGCGTGTGCCACCATGCCCAGCCTCCTAGTTTTTTTTTAAGGGTGCTGAATAGCTCTTGAACTCAGAACAATCGTTTAACCTGATAAATTACAAGGAACCACCATTGTATTGCCTGTTCTCTGTGAGACAGCCGAGGTGTTACCTGGGGAATCTTCACTGGTAGCCAATGAGGAAAGGCTCTTTTGCTCTCCATGGTTGACAGATGAGGAAATCAAGACTTTTACAGTTTAATCTGTCTGCAGTCACAGTGTAGGTAATTGTCATATTTTAAAAAGTGCAAGCAAGGGGATGCAAGGGAAGAGGTCATTTGGGGAAGGGTGAGGGACAGAAGGGTGTGAGCATGAGATAGGGTGGAGGGGTGTTCATGGAGTCACTGGATTTGCGCCAGTGAGGCCGGCTGGGCAGAGGGAGCCCTTTCAGTTACTAACGCAGGACTTCCAGGACCTTTGCGTCCATCTCTTGGAGCGAGGTACAGCGTTGCTTGGTGACGCCTGATCTTTATCTCCAAAGCAAGCAGAAAGCCTCCGTAGTTCGTGGCCTTGGTGGCAGCACCCCACAGGCCTCGGACTCCCGCAGGGAAACACGCTTTTCCCGTGGCCATGCCAGTCCTCTCCAGGGGGCGCACCTGTCTGGTTACGGCCCTGGTCTCAGGGCTGTGTTCCCCATGTATGCCTTCTGGGAGGACCCTGGCTTTGTTAACACCAAACCGGACCGCTGAGCCCACCCCCAGCTGTCATCTGAGTGGCAGAATTTTAGTCCGATTCTCAGATTTTTAATCTGATTTGGCTTTTGAGGTAATGTCTTCCTCTCCTTTACAACCACACACTGCACCCCTCCACCTCGATTTTGAAATCACACCTGATAACTACAAAGCTGTGAAATGCAACTGCGAAGAAAGCAGATACAAAATGATTAAAACTCTTTAGTCTAATGGCCATTGACTTGACATTTAATTTTATTTTAATTCATTTATTTAGTGAGACAAAGTTTCACTGTGACTCTGGGTGACCTCAAACTCACTATGTAGCCAAGGCTGGCCTCTACCTTGTGGTGATCCTCCTGCCTCAGCCTCCCCAGTGGTGAGATTACAGGTATTCAGCAGCCCACCGAGCTCACTGACATGTGTATCAGTGTCATTTGTTAGGGGAGAACAGTGGTTTGTGCAGGAATGGCCTGGCTGCACTCAGTCCCCTTCCTCGGGATGCCCCCACCCCCCACACACTGTTACGCTGTGTGCCGTGCACCCTGGGTTGGTTGCTGGTCTTCAAAGGACTGCTGTCTTCCATCAGGGCCCCAGGCTGGCGACTTTGCTGCTATTCCTCGGCACTGGAGGATCTGGCGCCCTCACCTGTGCCTCCCTTTCATCTGCGCAGGGCAGACGGGAGCAAGGGAGGGGAGTGCAGGAAGGATTACCAAGGACACATGCATTGTGTTGGTCTCCAATGAAAATCAGCGCAGATTCTTGACATTTAGGAAGGGTAGGTCCCAAGCCAGTGGTAATTGCGTCCTGAAAAACAAAAAC
>RJWM01045954.1:0-13462 GCA_004363535.1 Dasyprocta punctata
CTAGACAGAAGTGTATGTCCCTCCCCACCCTCTTGATATGCCCGGGGCAGCATCTTCCTTACTGTGCCAGGTAGATGGGAATCCCAGCTCCTCATGTGACCATTACTGACACTACAGTGGATGTGACTGTACTGTGTAACATGGGTGAGGAAGGAATTTTTCCCTTTGAGTAGTCCTCCTCCATTACCATCCCGGGGAGAGGTAGGAAGTGTACTTCCTGCCTCCTGCCAGATGAAGTTAAATTTTTAAAATGAACATGCTATCTCTGCAAACATCATGATGGGACCACATTACCAATCAGTAGACATGAAACTCCCAAGTGGTTATTTGGCCATCTTCTTTACTACCTAGGCTCCATTATCCAGAAACCTCATTACCAGCTCCCAAGGATGAAGCCTAGGCTTCTCTCATCATCTTTATGTTGTAGTTCAGAGTTGACCATAGTGTTTTTCTGTGGCATTTAACTAGCTGAAAATTATGGTCTAAAACTTTTTTTTGTCTTGTTAGAATGCTTCTTCCATTGTACATTAGCTAAAAAACACAAGGTATTAACTGGGTTTTTCTTCTTATTTTATCTTTATCTACTGGTGTCTCTGTGTTGATGATTGTTCAACTAAATGCATGATCAAAAATAAAATCCAGAGAACTAATAAAATCCACCATGTCATTCTATAGCTCCCAAGATTTTAAAGCCCCGTCTACCTTCTCTTTATAATAGTCTCTCTTTATTTACTTTATATACAATTTCCAGAGGTTTTAGTTGTATCTGGTAGAGCACATAGGCTCTATTTGTCCCAAAAACAGAAATCCACATACTTCTTTTCATAGAAAACTTCTGTAAATTTTTATGCTCTCAGTAACCCTTTGTGCAATGACAGAAATGGGCAGCATACTATTCCCTCAACCCTTCAACTAAGGGAAGCTTACACAGGCCAGTGGCCAGTGGATCCCCAAAGAGGTGACAGGCCAGCCAAGATCAGAAAGGCCAAATAGGTGATCTCTAGCACCTAAATAGTAGCACTTGTTTTATATGTCGTTGAGGTTTGGGTGTTGTTTGATATGAAGCATTATTGTTGCCACTTTGATTCACATTTAGATCTCATTTAAAAGCTTTAGTATACATTTTTATAAATTCTCAAATGATGCTTTAAACACCGATTCGTTTTGGCATATACTTTCTAAATGAGATGCAAAAAAAAAAAAACTTTTTATATAGTTGGTTAGGTATCTGTCCTGTTGTCTGTGCAAACATTCACAGGTTATCAAATAAGCTTCTCGGGGCCTTTCTGGTGGTTCTTGAAAGGATAAATTTCCCTTTTTTACATCTACAAAAATGAAGACACTGAAAAATGCCATGGTGATAAAAATAAGGGGGAAAAGTAAGACATGCTTCATATTGAGAATTTTAAATATATAATTTAGTAGTAAAAATGAGAAATGAAAACAATCCCATTACTATGTAAAACATCAACTCCTACACAGTTTGTACGGAAACAATGTAATTTCCTGTAGAGTTATATGAAAGAATTTGAGGTGACTGTTTAAGAAAATTCTAGGCATGAGATGTAAAATGCTAGACTGCTTTCTTCTTTAGGATTTGAAGATTCCAATTTTTCCTTTTTTGCTTTTGGGTTTGACACATTAAAAGGCACTTGGTCATTAAATATCTTTGAAGATAGTTATCTGCAGATTTTACTTTGGGGTACAAATACACGTGAATGATTTGTAACCTGGGAGGATGGTAGTGGTGAAGAGTAATATCTGAACAAGAATTGCTAGAGGAAGAATTTCCTACTTCAGACAGGCATCAATAGCAGATGGCGAGACCTACTGGGAAATAAGCACAAGTATTGGGAAAGGGAATACTGTATTGTGGCAAATATAAGATCTGATGCAGCAGAAATCTCTCTCTGGAAACTGAAGTTAAATTGCCCATTAATGTTTTATAAACACTTTTTTAAAGGAAGAGCTAAAAATTAATAAGAAAAGAAGAGGTATTTTAGGTAGCACATCTTGTACAGAAATTTCTCAGGATCTACTGAAAACAATAGACTATTTCTCTAAAATGTGTAAAATGTGCAAGTTTACAACAACATATTTATTATTTTTGGAGTTTAAATTGTTTGAATGTAACATTGAATAAAATATTTTAATATTATATTGAACAAAAAAGATAAAAATTTGGAAGTATATATTAAGGTTTACTTTTCTACATTATACTTTTTAAGTGTACTTAAAGTCATAATTTCATTGTTAACATATGAAAAACAAACATGTTTAAATTAGTATCTTTATTGTACATATAAAATAAATTTCAAAATAAGATAAAAATATGCTAATTATTTTTCTAAGAATTTAAGAATCCATGTACCTTCTAATAGTCATACAAAGACACACACGTACAAGCATACAGCGTGTATTTCATTTAATTTTTGACCATATTGAGATGGTTTTTAGAATTGAGTGAGCATCATATGATTTTATTTAAAAATTTGCTGGCTAGCAAGCATCTTTATTTTAGAACATAAAAACTAGTGGATACTAACGTACTGAAATGTAACATCTTGGAGAACTTGAGTAGGTTTGCTATAAACAAAAATAGCAAAATTAAGTATGTGGAATAAGCCAGGGAGTATATGTCAAATATAAACATAATCTAACAAGTATTTCAAGCCTCTGTTATATATAAAATGGATTTTCTATAAATCCAAGTCATGTTTACTGAAACATAAATTTACAAGGAAAAATCTATATGCAAATTAATATATACATTAAATACTACTGCAGACTAAATTTGGTTTCCTTCTCAAATTCACATGTGAGAGTATTACCTTCAGAACCCCTGAATGTTACTATATTAGAAAATGAGGTCTTTAAAAAGTAAGTAAGATTAAATGGGGATAAAAAGAGTGGATTTTCATCTGACATGGCCGATGGCCTCCTAAGAAGAGAAGATTGGAGCACAGAAGAGAACCCAAGGAGGAAGATGCCCTACTATCCTTCTATCAGTGCAAAAAAGCTGCAGAAGAACCATGTCAACACCTTTCTCTTGAACTTACAGTCTCCGGAATTGTGAGAAAATAAATTCCTGTGATTTTAACTATCCAGTCTATGTTATAACAGTGCCAGTAAACCAGTACAAATATTATAGATGTCAGGACCACAAATTCACAGTGTCTGGTTTTGTGTATTTTCCGGTGAGATGAAAGGATTAGGATTATTGGTACCACCCATCTGAGACTTCCCATTGACTCTTCTTAGCATAAGATCATCTATGCCTTCGCAAGTCATTTCAGGATTATCCTCAAGGTCAAGATACTACTCCGAAATTAACATAATCTGCTACTTAGAAGTCTTTGAACCACTTCCAAGATCCTGCTGAGTTTCCTGTGTTTTTCACTGTATCCCTTCCTTGACTGAAAAAATAAATATGGGTGGCCCAGAGACAGGTCTTGTCATAGCCCTCAGAGTCTTGAACTCTGTAGAAGGGTTTTGATCCTCCTGGAAACTTAAAGTCATACCACTTATTTCATTTGTTTTAACCTTTGTCATACACTTGTTTGGGAGATTGGGGATCAAGGCCAGGTCCCAGATACATAGAAAGAAAAAGTATTTTAATATAAAAAAGACAGGAAATTCTTGCCTTTAAGTAAATGCCTCAGAAAAAGCTAGGCTTCTTTGATACATTTTCTAACCCCTGTTATGTTTAGGACATGAGTACTTCTGACATTAAATTTCTCTACACTTTATAAGTAAATTATCCCTCTTCCATCCTCTCATTCCCACCCAGCTCCACTCACTTGCTTTTATGGAACAGCAAGGATGCCTCAGTGCCAAAAATGTATGATACAGGAAGTCTGACCTAAAGTCAGTGCACAAATGTGATAGATTTAAAAATCCTTACATGTTTCTGAAAACTCCCTTACAGGGACTTTCGCCTTTCTTAATGATCCAGTTGTTTTCATTAAACACTAATTACTTTTTCTAAGCATAGGGGTATATGTGACAAAGATGATGAAATTACATGGGAAAATATTATACTGATAACTGGAAAATATTATAATAGCCCCAAATAGCAAGCATCCAGGAGATTATTGCTTTAAATTTATAGAAAATTAAAAGCATTAGTGTTCAAATATCATTGTACCACAAAGACTGAAGACAACTTTTTGTCACATTATTTTAAAAAGCAAGACCCCCAATTCCACTGCATTATGCCTCTACTAAAACATAACTCAAATTTCATTGATTATAAAATTTTAATAAAGATATATTGACCATGACATGTGTGTCAAGCAATAGAGTCTCCCTATATGAATTTGCTCAGCCTGTACATACTGAACTGTCAACCATTATTCTGACATTAAAGAAATACATTTGCTCCTAAGTTTCTAAGCCTTAGTTGAGGAAATGAAATAGATAGTTAACCACTTCCCAAAGAAACACAAGCTTTAGATAAAATAGGAAATGTGGAAGCTACTATTTGGCTGAATTTTTAATTGTTCAGAAAACTTTTCACCTACAAGGTTGTAAGAGTCATAAAATTTCTAGTGACAGGCATTTAGGAAGTTCAGGATGCTGATGACTGTACTCTGGAAGTGTTCACATAAACACAAAAGACATGTAAATTATAGACCATTTTGAGGTGTCAGCACAATGGTAAAGAGTTAAAATTAACCTGAAGATAGATCTACCTGCACTAGGGGACTCTGATAGCAATCAAAGATCTTCATTGATGATTCAGAGGTAGAAGTTTCTCTGGGATTCTGCTCTCTCAGCAGTGTACTGTCAAATCAGTAGACTAGTAAAAGTGGATCAGAAAAACAATTATTTATTTGCAAAGGCAGGGAACTGAAAAATGCATTCCTACATCTTCAAGTTCTAGTCCAAAACAGATGTTGGATTAATCTTTAGATTTTCATGTGATCTTTTAGTATGCACACTATGCTAAGACATTCTGAAAAGCATTTAAAATTTTAGTTGTCAAATGTTCTTAATAGCATTTGTCTTAGTTACTTTTCTCTCATTGCTGAGACAAAATTCCTGATGCCCAAAATTAAGAAAGGAAAGGTTTATTTCTTACAGTTCTTGGGGGTTTCAGTCCATACTAGTTGGCTCCAAGGCAGCCTGGCATGGCAGAGGGGGTAGCCATTCATGGCAGCCACAAAACAGCAAGGCACAAATTGGCAAGAAAGAAAGAAGTGCCTTCTTCCCACCCTTACATTGTGTATTGGCTCCACCCCTGGGCAGATGCAGCACTCACACCAGTCCCAGCACTAGACAACAAACCAATCACAAATGCCAGACTCAGCCGCGTCTGCGTCATGTTTACATGAGACTTGACTGGGCCACAGGACCATAACCATAACATTCCACCCCTGACTCCACAAGGACTTGGGTATATCCTTTATACAAAAGACATTTAGTCCATTTCCAAGAGTTGCCATAGTCCTAACAGTTCAGCATTGCTAAAAAGTCCAAGTCCCAAATCTCCTCCAAGATCTATGGCTAACTCTTAACTGTAATGCCCTGTATAAATGAAAATAAGGTTAAACACTTCCAACATGTAAAGGCACAAGATAAACATTACCATTCCAAAAGTTACAAACAGGGGAATACAAAACATTGGAACCATAGCAAATCTAAAATCCATCAGGGCAAACACTAAGTCTTTAAGTTTCACACTCAACATCTGAAGCAATATGGTTACAAGTTCCAAAAGGCTTGAGTGATTCCACCCCTGTGGCACTTCCAGGGGTTCTATTTCCCAAAGCTTTTTTCTTAAGCCCACTCTGTTTGGTTTTTGTAACATTCCTTGGATGATCCACATTCCTGGCTGTTTTAAACTTCTGTGTTCTCCACAGCACTCTTGGCTTCACTGTTACATCTTTACATATTGCCCTCTAAGGGACACACTTTCTGGCTTCCCAGGCCCTCTGAAGTTGGGGTAGAAGCTGCCTTAACCTCAGAATTTGTGCATTTTCCTTGTATTTAAAATCAGCACTGAGTGGATGCTGCCAAGGTCCGCTGCCATCCAGAGCAGTAGCCAGGCTTTCTTTTTTCTTGCCTGTAGGAGTCAAGTGCCTGGATCATTGAACTCTCAGAATCTGATTGTGAGGGAAAGCTTCTCTATGCCACCACCATTCTGGAATCTGATGCAACCACTGCCATTTTAGAATCTCCATCACCACTCTGGAACATGGTGCTATGTGGCTTTTTCCTCCAAGCGAACTCTTTCATTTTTGCCAGCTTGAGGCTGCAAAAGGTGAAGAACCACTGCTTCCTGGGATGGAGCCAGGCCATCTTTTTTATTTCTTTGTTCTTTCTCAGCAATCAAGGTCTTGGCTTTAACTTTATAGTCCATAGCTTCCTGGCCAAACTCACATTTTAAATCATCCTGCTGGGCTCCTTGCTCTTGATTTGCAACAAAACTGACTAAAAGCCCCCAACAATAGCCATGCCACCACTCCAACATTTAACTTCCTTGAAATTTCCTTTGCCAGATTAATCAGTCCATTGCCTTTAATCTCATTCTCAGACAAAGTCTCTGGGCATCAGCAAAATGCAGACAAACTTTCTGCCAAGCCATAACACACATGTGGAGTTCAACAACCAATGCAGTCTTTCTTCCCAGAAGAAACCTCCCAAGCCTGGTCTTTACTGGCAAACTTTTTATCAGCCTTCTGGTCTTCTGAGCTCTGACCAGAATCGCCCATATGGAACAGCCTAAGCTGTTCCAGCACCACTTTTTCAGGCAACATCTCTGAACCTTTCCAAACTCTTCCCACAAGTTATTTCTAAAGGCTCTTGAACCACATGGTCAGGTATAGTCACCTCAATGACCCTACTCCACTGGTACCAAATTCTGTCTTGGTTACTTTTGTCTCATTGTTGAGATAGAATAACTGATGCCCAAATTGAAGAAAGGAAGGGTTTATTTCTTACAGTTCTTGGGGGTTTCAGTTCATATTCACCTGGCTGCAGGCAGGGTGGGATGGGCTAAAGGACAGCCATTCATGGCAGCCACAAACAACAAGGTGTGAACTGGCAAGAGAGGGAAGACGTGCCTTTTTTCCACCCTTACACTGCATATTGGCTCCACCCCTGGGTGGGTGCAGCACTCACACCACCAATCCCAGCACCAGACAACAAATCAGTCACCAATGCTAGACTCAGCCACATCCATGCCATGATTACATGAGACCTGGCAGGGCCACAGGAACATAAACCATAATAGAATTTAAGAAAAAAACAACAGTGGAGATTAAAAAGAGGGAAATGATATCATGTGTAAGATCCAGCTGGTTTGTAGGAAGCAGACAGTTGAGTTGAATATGGCATCAGTTTAGTATGTGTGCTGCTGAAACAAACACAAAATTGCATCAGTTTAGTTAGGGAAATAATATTAAGTGAATCAGTTTGGGCTCATGTCTCTACAACTGAAAGTGACTAAATAGGAATTCATTGCTTTAGCTCTTCAGCTAGCTATTATGCATAGATGCAGGATCAGACCATCATTGAAAGTGTGGACTCCTGAGCTGGGCTTGGTTGGTTCAAATCCCAGCAGTTGCTAATTTCCTTTGGGAATTTAGTTTACGTCTTGGTTGCTTCATCTGCTAACAGAGAAATTAACAATAATTCTTCATAGATTTGTCGAAGAATTAGATGATCAATGCATGTAATAGGCTTCACAGAGGGTCTGAGTTATATAAATACTTAAATGATGGCCATTATTTAACAAATCAATTGATGATCAATTCACACATGAAGTAAATATTCAACTCATACATGCCTAATTTAAACATTCTTTAATGATGTTCAAGTTTAAGACACATTTGACATTATAAAATGGCCTAAACAGACTTGGAATTTTTCCACATATGTTCTTATAATGATAAAATAACTTCATTAAATGTAAAAATAAGGAAATAAGGAAGTGATTTTGTACCAGGCAAGGAACTGTAAGTGCATAGAAACACCTCTTTTATTACCACTCAGAACAAATTATTCCTATAAGCAATAAGGTTAGATATACTTTTATTATCTCCCACTTTGCAAAGTTGTCTTAGAATTTATATGCTGCTTGAATCTTTTGAGTTTTTAATATTAGTGATTGCACCTTTTATTCCATAGTTAATAACTGATTCTTTCTCATGTTTTCAGCTAATCCTGTTCTATTGCTTCAGACAATAGCTAATGATTTTAGTTCTCTTTTCTGAAATATGTAAAATAACTAAGAAACAAAAAAATGAAACCAGAGTTCTGTTTTTTAGTCCTACTCTTAGTATTCAACTCTTAGTACTCACAGCCTGTAGAGTGTGTGTGTGTGTGTGTGTGTGTGTGAGAGAGAGAGAGAGAAACAGAGAGAGAGAATTTAGAGAATTTAATAATTCTTTTGGAAGTACTGGGAGAACTAAGAATTATCCAATGTTTTTTACATGAAGAAAAATTCAGGACTCATGTGGTGACTGGAATCCCAGGAGAATGAGGTAAGAATCCAGGTGCTATCTTTGGCTGTCAGTACTGTAAAACAGCGTTGTATTAAAATAAATAAATAGATAGATAAATGAACACTCCTCTTTTAATTAACAAGGAGGTGGGTTCTGAAAAAGATGTGCTAAGCCACCTTTGAGTACTCACACTTCAGAATTAAGGTTTTAAAACCCGTTTTTAATTTCCTGGCGTGAGTCCTGTCAGTGTGACTGGTGCCTGCACAATGCCTGCCAGCTATTCAGGGCATAATTGGGGCAGAAGTATCCAAAGACCTGTGAAGTGCTATTACTCTGCCCATCCTTGCTTTTGCTTATTGTTCTTCAAAACTTTTAAGAGTACTGTTTGGGTGAAAAAGAGATGCTCAAAATGAATTTCTTGGACTGTTCATTGCGGCCACCTTTATTTCAGCTTTATCACTTCTAGATTCGTCAAAACAATTTGGATTAAAATATAAGGAGCTTTATTTCCTCAGAGTCCATTTCACTCTGTCAGTAAATCAGTGTGGCATATGTGTATATTTAAAAAAACAACAATCTTTAATGAATAAAATATAGGGAGATTGTGGAGATTCAAACTAAAAGATCAGTTACATGAGGTCATATGTGATGGTGTGTGTGTGTGTGTGTGTGTGTGCACACGTGCACGTGCAGATGGCAGAGTACATTAGTTCTTTTCTGCCTTTAGGCACAGTTTAGAAATTTACTCAGATTCCTGTAGGAAGCTTAACTAGGAATCAAACCACAAGGTGAAAGAATACCCAGCATGAGTGCCCAGTTTTAGTTGAGCAAATATATTTATGCTGGAAATAATTAATCACCTTGTCCTAGAAACTATCAACTACCTGAGATCATGGGCAGAAAATCAAAGTTTGACCAGACAGGGAAAAGACCAGTCTAAAGTTGAGGCAGCAATGGCACTGTCAATGGGATTGGGAGATTCCCAGAAAGACTGGCCATGAGCTAGTGAAGGGAGGGCAGCCTGGATGCGCATGCCGTTCAGCATTATGGGAAGTAGGTGGAGGACTAAAAGTAAAGATAGTGTAGGTCATGTGTATAAGTGTGCACTGAATTTCATATATATATATATATTCCATATATATACATATTTCATATGTATATATTCCATACACACACACACACACACACACACACACACACACATACATATATATATATATATAGAGAGAGAGAGAGAGAGAGAGAGAGACAGAAAGAGAGAGAGAGAGGATTTGGAGAATTTTAGGGAGAGATTACAATTTAGTGTCTTGGAAATAACTGTGAATTATGACAGGGTAAAGACTGTGGCCCTATCTGGTGATCAATAAAAGAATAAAAGTTAGTGCAGCTAAAGTTAAAGAGACAAGGGTAGAATGAGAGAGTGTTCAAAGTGTTGATAGTGTGTATACTGAAGATAGTGCTGGGGTAAGAAGTGTAATGACTGATAGTGATCCAGGTCTACAACTAAGTAAGACATTGGAAGCTTATTTTAGATCATGGTATTTAATCGCAGTGAAAGCCAAGGAAGACCATTGTGATGGACCATACGAACTTACAGGAACAATGCAAGAATTACAGAAATCCTGTCAGTTCCAAGACATTTCTTTCCCAACTTTGTTGAGATACTGCCCTCTTCCACCAGCCTGAAATTCTTGACAACAGAGTTGTTTCTTTAAAGTTAGGAGAATGTGAGTAAGCATCCTAACAGAACTTCTTCAGAGTAAACTCCATTACCTAGAAAGATAAGAAGAGTTCTACTCAGGTTAACTCTGTGTTTAGATAATTTTGGAAAATTCAGAGATCCTAGATCTAAAGGGACAAAATACTAAGGTGGAGCTAGGAGAGACTCAGAGGTGAGAGCATAAATGCTTGAGTGTATGTGCAGCATTTTCTAAGGATGTCATAACAGTACATCATCTGGAGAACCTAACACAATAGAAATGCATTCTATCTCAGTTTTGGAGACCAAAAGTCCAAAATGAAGGTATTAGCAGGGCATGTTCCCTGTGAGACCCTAAGTAGTATACTTCCATTACTGTCCATAGCTTCTGGTGGTGACTGTCATTCTTTGGCCTTAGTTGGCTTGGAGACTATGTGACTCTAATTTCTGCCCTTGCAATCAAATTGTACTTGCCCTTTGTGTCTCTGTGTTCATATTTCCTGTCCTTATGAGGACACCAGTCATATTATATTAATGACCCATCTTATTTTTGTATGATCTCACGCTAACTAGTTACTTCTAGAATGATCCTATTTCCAAATAAGGCCACATTATCAGGTGCTGGAGCCTAGGGCCTCTTTTTGGAGGACACAACTGAAACCAGAACTTCATGTTAGGGGAGAAACCTCTGTAACCAAATTGGCGAGCCAAGATAGGAAATTGGGAGCCAAGTGGAGGTCAGCCCATGGAGTAGTTCCCAGATAACAGAGCATCATAAATCAACACCCAGAGTTTATAATTGAGAAAAGCCACTGAAATAGTAGCACACTAATACTAGCTTTTTGTTACTGGGACCAAAAGTGTCTGACCTCTACAATTTAAAGGAGGTTTATTTTGAATCATAATTTCAGAGGTTTCATGCATGGTTAGCTGTCTCCAAAGCAGAAATGGCAATGCAGAAGCTGCTCAACTCATGATATCCAGGTATCAGAGAGCAAGATAGACCCTAAAAGGAAGAGACCAGGGACCAAGTATAATCCCCAAAGCCACAACCCTACATGACCCACTTCTTCCAGTCAGGCCCCAGCTCCTAATGGCCCATTCAGACCCAGCAAATAATGCATCATTGTGTTAACGCTGACAATCCTATCTCCTCTCCAGGAGAGCTAATCCAGTTAAACTGGTGAATAAGACTAAAAGATACATATTGTCACCAGAACTAAAATCAGAATAAAAAAGAGAGAAGGGGATAAAGTCATATAAGTTAATTAGGAACAGGTTTATTTAATTTCAGTAAATACATCAGCCTTAGTCAAAATATTAGATTATACACAGTCTAAGTTTAGTCCCCTGTGATAGTGACTAATTAATTGTAGTATTTTTTTAATTGTTCATCACCTGGCACTAGTTAAGTAACCCAGCATGGTGGTTAAGGTCACAATCTAGAGCCAAACTGTTTTGCTTAGAAAACTGCTCTATTTAGTATCTTTAAAAAAATACTTCCTGTACTTTGGTTTCCTTATCTGTAAAACAAGTAACCAGCTCACAGGGTTCTTGTGAAGATTATGTAGTTAACCTATATAATCTGTATCTAGTACACAGAATATATTCAAATATGTTAATCATATTTTTGCATAGTATAAACACAATTGTAGAGCCTCTCATCTTGGTATGTAAAATTCTTGACTTATATTGAATTAAATATAATCAGAATGAATACTGTAATTCTGAATTACATTTCAACTTAAAGTCCATTTAGTTCTTAATGCAGCATTTCTGTTTTCTGTATTAAAACTTTATTTTGCACAGGCCTAAGAGAAATTATTGAAATACTTTATTACAAAGTACCTTCATCAGAAATCATCAGAATACAGAACTAATTAAACTATAGTTCTTTTTTTTATGTAAGAGAAAATAGATACAGAAGCTAGAAACAAAAATCAAAAAAGACAAACAACAACAGATCTGATACGATAACATTGTAGGTTTACACACTGAGGTGGTTGAAGTTTGGCAGTAGTTACAATATTGTATATCATTACCTTCCTAGGGGTTGGGGATATTGACAGATATAGACATGTAAGATTCATCAATTCAGGTATATTAACTTTTCTTTTTCAATAGCTATTGTATTTAGCAATACAGTTTTTTTTAACTGTCTTATTTATGCATATTTATAAATTTATGTCTTTTTCCTTTTCTCTTCCTTCCTTCCTTCTTTTCCCCTTAGAATACTTCTTGTTATCATTGAAATAACTACCCATAACATCAGATCTAATATAACCAAGTGAAATAGTTCAGAGTGAAACCAATAAAGCATAAAAGTATGGTTATACATAAGAGAAACAAAAAACTAAAGAGATCAGCAAACAACAACAACATACCCAAAACTGTAAAATTGTAGGTTTAGTACTGTAGATGGTTGGAATTTTACAGTGGTTGCAACATTGTATATTGTTACCATTAAGGGGGCTGTTCAGATTGACAGGTAAAGACATGTAAGATTGATCTGGTCTTATGAATATCAACTGTTCTCTCTCACCAGTTAATGCATTTAGTAGTATAGAATTTTAAACCATCTTATGGATACCCTTATATAAAACTATGTCTTTTTTTTCATACCTTCCTTCTTCAGTTCCCCTTGTAGTACCTGTTATTGTCTTCTAACTAAATGTCCTTACCAATTGGCCAAATATAGTCAAACGAGATAGTACTGAATAAGACCAATAACAGATAAGATAATGGTGGCAATACATAGTAATGTAACATTGATTTCTATGATGCCTCATGTTAGTTTCAAGGCAGTTGCCTATATCATCTGTTGTAACACATACTAAAATAGGTTAAAATCCCTCTGAACAGAGCAGTGAAAGTAATACCTAGTTTTGAAGCAGGGTGATCGTGTATCACTGAAGTCTACCCTTATAAATTTTGCTATCTTTACAATAGCTGTCTTTGTCATCATTTATGATGAAGATAGGCTGGTCGAGGTAGAATAGGATTAAACTAAACAGCTCATTGAAAACAATACTGGACTTAAATCCCGTTAATGGATTATTCATTTGTCTGCCCTGCTCGGTGGTGTCTCTCTGTCACTTTTTCTGGAGCAGTGGGCTTCTTTATCTCTCACTAGAATGTCCTTCAGTATTCTCTGTAGAGTTGGCTCAGTTGTCATAAATTCTTTTAGTTGTTCTTTGTCATGGAAGTATCTTGTTTCTCCGTTGATTTTAAAAGATAATTTTGCAGGGTACATTAATCTGGGTTGGAAGTTATTTTCCTTCAGGGCTTGAAATATTTCACTCCAAGCTCTTCT
>RJWM01045955.1:0-12555 GCA_004363535.1 Dasyprocta punctata
TTTATGGAGATATACATCCTAGATCATTATATGTCATGTGACTTTCTTAATGGACCTATTTCATTAATCTTTGAAATCAGCAAAGGGAGAAAGCATAATTTTAATTTTTAATGTACATTGGTGTCTAGTATGTGTTCATTACTCAATGAGTAAGGATTGTGGAGGTGTACTGATGGAAGTGATTAAACAGCTGGACTTTGCACATGCCTGTAATCCTAGTACTTGTGAGGCTGAGGCAGGAGGATGGCAGTGAGTTTGAGGCCAGTCTGGGCTACATAGTGAGACCGTTTCTCAAAATAAATAAATAAATAAGTCAATAAATAAAGTACAAAAGCCCACCTCAGTGTTATGGAAAGAATGAATCTGAATCAGAATAGAACTTGCCTTTTGTATAAGGGGAGAAATTATATAAAGAATTTCAATCCTGTGGCTAAAGCAAGAATAAAGATCATTTCCTTTCCTCTTCATAAGAATCTTCTCAGGGGAATTACCATGGGCAAAACATCAGCAAACCTCTATTTATCTTTCTGAAAGCTTAACAGTGTGGTATCTTAGTTACTTTTCATTCATTGCTGAGATGTAATATCTGACACCCAAAATTAGGGAAGGAAAGGTTTATTTCTTACAGTTCTTGGGAGTTTCAGTCCATGCTGAGTTGGCTCTAAGACACCATGGCGTGGTGGGGCAGCCATTTATGGCGGCTACCAAACAGCAAGGAGTGCAAACCCGGCAAGAGAGAGGGCAAGAGGAAAGACCCACCTTCCTCTTGCCCTTCCACTGTATGTCAGCTCCACCCGTGGGTGGGTGCAGCACTCACACCACCAGTTCTAGTGCTATACAACAAACCAATCACAGACACCAGACTCAGCCCCATCCAAATTACATGAGGCCTTGGGGGAACACAAGGCAAACTAATACATGTGGTAAAACAGGAATCTGGCTCAGAATGTCCTTTCCTATCTTTTTCTTAATCTCTCAAAGCTTAAATTAAGTGTGACCCTCACAATACAAGTTTCCTGTTTCAGTCACATTTAAGTCACTTACTTTCTGGGCTCCCAAGGCATTGTTGTTTCCTTGTTTTTATCTTCATCACATACCCATCTCCTAAAGCCAGAGTGCAAACTCAAGGCTGAGGGGCCCATGCTCTTTCCGTCTCTATTTTTCCTCCTAAATGATGGAAGATGGTAGAAAGAAAAACTGTTACAGACTTTGAGTCAAGAAGAACTGAAAACAAAGTCCCTGGCCCTAATACAACATTGTAGAACAAGGAACTGACAAGCAAGTTAAAGAAATAAAAAAGAAATCCAGAGTGTGCTGTAACCACCAAAGAATAATGCTTGGGATCTTATGGGTACTGAATATAAATATTCACTGATTAAATGAGGTCTGATGTATACGTATTTGCCTCATGAAAATTTCTCTCTGATGCCTCTGAATTTTACTCACCCTGCTCATCTGGTATCGAGAGAAGACCATCAACATTGTTCCCTTGCTGTTTCTGCTGCCTGAGGTAGAGATCTTCCTGAAGGTAGCATCTCTCATGCTCCCTTACTCTGTTTCCCAGAGAGAACTGCTTGACAAAGTCTGTATAAAATACAGTGTGGCATGACCACTAATGACCTCCAGATCTTCATACTGCCACTATTTATCTGTAACTCTTCCCTAATGGTCACTCTTCATACTACCAATCTCATCTAATTCACTACATTTGTTAATTTTCAGTATCTCTTTATCTTCATCATGATGACCAGGACTAAGAATTAAGTCTATTTCATTGCCTGTTAGTATTTAGAACAATGCCTGACATTCATTATGAACTTGTTAAGTGAGTTAATATACACACCTATGAGAGAGCTTGTAAAAAGAATGGCAGCATGTCCATTTTCTCTCTCATGAGGCAGGGTCTCTTTGGGTAGTTCATATTAGCTTTGAAATCCCTATGTAGTCCAGCCTGGTCTTGCGTTTGAGATACTCCCCCTGCTTCAACCTCCTGAGCACTGGGATCACAGGCATGTGCCACCACACCTGGCTTGTTAAGGCTTTTTAAAAGTTCACTTTTATCCAGAGGCAGTGGCATGACCCTATAACACCAGCACAGTGGGATGCTGATGCAGAAAGATTGCAAAGTTGAGTCCCATCTGGACAATTTAGGAAGACTGTCTAAAAATGAAAAAATAAAAAAGAGTTAGGATTTAGCTCAGTATGAAGGCCTGAGGTTCAATTTCCAGTACTACCAAGAAAAAAATAAATGAGTTTTATATGTCTATGTAGTTTTGTTTTTGCATTTTGTTTCTCCCTATTACCATAATATGAACATTATTTGTGTTGTCTTTGAAATCAGGATACTGTAGCTGCTTGTGGTGAGGCACACCTATAATCACAGTACTTGGGAAGTTGAGGCAGGACAATTGCCTTGAGGTCGAGGCTAACCTGGGCTACATAGTCAGTTCAAGGTCAGTCTGAACTACATAGCAGAGACCCTGTCTCAAACAAACAAAACTCAGAATGATTTTGTACTGCTTGAGTATGGAGTCTTCCCCAGGAGTCCTGAGCAGTACTCCCCTTAGGGAAGACACCTGGGTCTGAGGAAGTGTTGAGTGAGATGTGGGCAGTGATATTTTATCATCATTATCTTTTTTTAACCTTTCTTTATTCTTGGCTTAGGGCATGTGGGGAAGAATATAATTTGGGAAGGAAAGGAGAGGTAATCCCTCTCCACGCTATGGTCTACTCTGGGCCTGGTGTCACAAATGACTCGGTGGTATGTGGCTGACTTCATGTTTGGTGGCTTTTGCAAGCTAATGTGCTTTCAGATTTCAGATGTCATGCATTTTAGTTACTGTGTCTTTTTCACAGAAACACTTACCTTCACTTAACCTGGAAATGATCTTGTTCTGGAGACTTCGTGTATCATTTGACATTTTTTGTGTGTGTGCAACTAGGGATTGAATCTTTTACACAGAGCTACTTACCTAAACAGGGTTTTGCTAAGTAGCTAAATTGCCCAGGCCAATCTTGAACTTGTGATCTTCCTGCCTCAGGCTCCCAGAGTGATAGAATTAGGGGTGTGTGTCACTGTGCCCATTTCCCCCCTCATTCTTTCTATGGGTTTGATCTGTTCTCCTGCAATAATTAGGAAGACTGCAGCATTTAGTCTTTGGTCTGTGGATTTGGCATAGTTAGAAGAAATACTGTTCTTGAAGGTTCTTGTTTTAGGACCCTGTGCCAAACAGACAATATGTTTATTTCCTCTACTCCTTTCATTTTCTAGATCTTACTCATTCCTCTGAATGACATCAGAATGGAGAACAAAGAAGGACCTTGATTTGCTCCCTACCACCAGGGCCATGTGCTTGTTTATGTGTGTTTGTTTCAGCTCATTATTAGGTCACCTTAGTACTGGCTAGAAGAGTTTGGAGCGACCTAAGGAAAATTTATTGGCAGGTTGAAAGCTGGGCTAGATATGCTTGATAAGCCTTCAGCCAGTTGTTGGTGAGCTATGAGTTAGTTTCAGATATTTCACACATTTTGAACAGACCAGTAGCCAGCTGTGTGCTGGGACAAATGATTTAACTTCTCTGTGACTTATCCTGCCTGGGTCATTTGTATATATGTGAAGATCCCTTTCATTATGTTACTTCACAGAACTTTTTCAACTTGCTACTTCTTTTCACCTTATTATCTTCAAACAATTTATTGTGGGATTTTCTTTTTACTTTCCTCTTTTTTCTGTCAACAATGGCTTGTTTAATCAGCATTCTAATGTCCCTCTCATCTTCACCTTCGCTATTCCATTTTCTCAATCAAGGAAAATGCATTTTCTTTTTCAATTTTTAAATTAATTTTATTGTTACACTTTTGATATGCATAATGATCACAGTCATCATAGGGAATTTATACCTGTACATAATAAATCTTCATTCCTTTTCTCTATTTCCCTCCCCCGCTTTGACCCTTCTTTCCCTCCTTATTTACAAAAGCTTTGTTTCCATTTTTTCTTTCCATTCTTGTATTTTCTTTTCCCTTCCTTCCCTTATCCCCCACTCTTTTATCCCCCTTCCCATTTGCACATCTTCCTATTTCCCAGTTGATCTATCATTAATTTTGGTCCTTATTTATCCTTTTGGTTTCCTTACTCCAGAGAAACAATACAATATTTAAACATGTGTGTCCAGTTTACTTCACGTAAATCTATGGTCTTTTTTTGTACCCAGAATTGAACTCATGATCTTGTGCTTGCCAGGCAGGTGCTGTGCCACTGAGCTATATCCCTGGTCCTTTTATCTATTTTTTTTTTTTTGAGACAGAGTCTTGCTATGCAGTTCAGGCTGGCCTTGAGCTCAGTTTGTAGCCCAGACTGGTCTCAAAATTGCAATGATTCTCTTGGCTCAGCCTTCCAAGTACTGGGATTGCCTGACAAAACTATGGTTTTAAGGTGCATTCCTTTACCTAGAAATGTCTTAAGTTTATCTTTCTTTATAGCAGAGTAGTATAGCTCCATTGTATAATAAAATCCACAACTTTATCTATTCATCAGTTAAGGGACATTTGGGTTGATTCCAAGATTTAGCTATTACAAATTGTGCTGCTAGAAACATTGGTGTGTATATATCATTGTAGTATGATGCTTTTTAACTCTTTTGGGAAGATACCTAAAGGGAGATAACTGGGTCAAATGGAACCTCTAGTTTTAGTTTTTTTTTTGAGGAACCTTCATACTGATTTTCACAGTGGTTCTACCAATCTACACTCCCACCAACGGTGGAGAAGACTCTCTTTTCCCCTACAGCCCTGTCAGCATTTGTTATTGGCTGATTTCTTGGTAATATCCATTCTTTCTGGAATGAGATGGAATCCTAGTAATTTGTGTCACTCAAATGTCCAGTCATGTTCAACATTTTTTCATGTATTTAGTTACTGTTTGTACTTCTTCATCTGAGAAGTGCCTATCATATTGGATGCCCATTTTTGGATTGGGTCTTTAAATTTGGGAGGTCTGATTTTTTAATTCTTTATGTATTTTAGATGTCAGTCTTTTGTCTGAGGAATAGCTCATAAAAATGTTTTCCCACTCTGTAGGTTGTTTCTTCACTGTGTTGTTGGTTTCTTTTGCTCTGCAAAACCTTTTTAATATGAGATCCTAGTTGCTGATCTTTTGTGATATTTCCTGTGTGATCAGGGTTTGGCTCATGAAATTATTGCCCACACCTATGTCTTCAAGGGTTCTACCTATTCTTTCAGTAGGTGTAGTGCTTCTATTTTAATATTTAGATATTTGATCCATTTTGATTTTAGTTTAGTCATGGTGAGAGATATGGATCTAGTTTTAATCTTTTGGCATATGGAAAGCCATATTTTCTAGCACCACTTATTAAAGAGGCTATCTTTCTTCCAGTGGATATGTTCAGCCCCTTTGTCAAAGATAAGGTGACTGAGTGTGTTCATAGCTGTGTCTACATCTTCTAATCTGTTCCAGTGATCCTCACATCTTTTTTTTTTTTGCCAGTAGCATTATGTATTGGGTGGTACTATGTACCCACAAGTCCTCATATACTTTTGATGGGGCTGAGTCTGGTGCTTGCTTGTGATAGGTTTGTTGTCTAGCACCAAGTTTGGTGATGTGAGTGCTACACCTGCCCAGGGGTGGAGCTGAGATGCAATGTAAAGGAGGCAGGTCTTCCTCTTGTTTGCTTCCTTCCACCCTTTCTCTCACCAGTGTGCTTGCTGCTTGCAGCCCCCCTGATCTGCGGCTCCACCATGCCCCACTGGAACCAACTGAGTATGGACTGAAATCACTCTGAGAAACTGTAAGAAATAAACCTTTCCTTCCCTAATTTTGGGAATCAGGTATTCTGTCTCAGCAACAAGCAGAAAGTAACTAAGACAGAATTTGGTACCAGAGAGTGGGGTCGTTGCTGTGACTATTCCTGATCATATGGTTTGAGAGCCTTTGGAAAAGGATTGTGGGAAGAGTTTGGAAAGGTTAAGAGATGTCACTTACATGCATAGAACTGGAAAAGCTTAGGCTGTTCTGTATGGGAGATTCTGGTCAGAGCCCAGGAGGCCAGAAAGTTGATAGAAAGCCTACCAGCAAGGACCAGGCTTGGGAGGTTTCTGCTAGGGAGAAGGAGTGCATTGGGTGTTGGACTCCACACAATGTGTGTTATGGCTTAGCAGGCAGTTTGTCTGCATTCTGCCCATGCCCAGAGACTTTGCCTGAAACTGAGATTAAGGGCAAAGGACTAATTAGTCAACAGAGAGAAATTTCCAGGCAACCTAATGTTGAAATGGTGGCCTGGCTTTTGTTGGTGGCTCTTAGCCAGATTTATGTTGCAAATAAAGAGCAAGGAGCCCGGCATGGTGATTTAAAACATGAGTTTGGCCAGGAAGTTGTGGAATATAAAGATGGAGCTGAGACCTTGATTGCCAAGAAGGAACAAAGGAATAAAAAAGATAGCCTGGGGGCATCCCAGGAAGCAGTGGGCCTCCACCCTTTGCAGCCTCAGGCCTTCAAAAGTGCAAGAGTTTGCTTGGAGGAAAAAGCCACAGAGTGCCATGTTCCGGCCTGGTGACTGAGGCCACAGAAGGTTTCAAAAGGGTAGCAGCTGCACCAGATTCCAGAGTGGAGGCGGCCACACCAGATTCCAGAATGGCAGCAGCATAGAGAAGCTGTTCCTCACAATCAGGTTCAAAGAGTTCAGCAATCCAGGCAGTCGACCCCTACAGCCAAGAGAGAGGAAAGCCTGGCCACTGCTCTAGCCTGCAGCAGACCTTGGCGGCATCCATGTGGCACTGGTTTTAAGTACAACAAAAGGCTAAGGCAGCTTCCACCTCGCCTGCAGAGAGCAATGTGTAAAGATGTAAGGGTGAAGCCAAGGAACATGGATCATCCAAGGAAAGCTATAGAAGTTAAGACCCTGAAAGTGCCTCAGGAGTGGAATCACTCAAGTCTTTTGGAGTTTGCAACCAGATTGCTTCAGATGCTGAGTGGAGAACTCCGGGACTTAATGTTTAGCTTTTGGGACACCTTACTTGACTGGCTGTTGTCCTTTAAAAAATATGTATATTTTAAATGAGTGATAGTACCTCTAGATGAGATGGCTATGTGAAAGCACTGGGAAATGGAAAAAAGTTTTGTACTATGAAATGTTCTATATTTGTATGAGAAATGATTACTCCTATAGTTTTCTTTTTAAAATATCAATGGCAGTAAATTAAGATAAAGGCCTCTGGTGAGACAGGACCATAAGAGTAGCTTTATACACCAGACATGGTGGCATATGCTTGTAATTCTAGTACTCTGGGAGATTGAAGCATGATTGCAAATTCAATCGTGGCCTGGGGAATTCAGTGATTTGAGATTATCTCAAAATAAAAAATAAAAAAGAAAATTAAATACCTAGAAATTAACTTCAGCCAGGAATTTAAACATCTGTACAATGAAAATCACAGTATTATGAAAAAAGGACACTGAAGAGGACACTATAAAATGGAAGCATGTTCCATGTTACTGGCTAGGCAGAACCAATATTGTCAAAATGGTCATATTCCCAAAGTTGATATATAGACTCAGTGCAATCTCAATAAAAATTCCAATAGCACTCTTCAAAGACTAGAGAAAACAATCCTAAAATTCATATGGAATAGGAAGAGACACAGAATAGCAAAAACAATACTAGGTAGCAAGAACAAAGCAGAAGGCATCAACATACCTGACTTCAAGCTATGCCACAAAGCAAAAATGATAAATTGAACAGTGTAAAGGATACAGAAACATCCTTAGACACATTCAGCTATTTGATCTTTGATGAAAACATACATAAGATGAAAGATAGCTTTTAAAACAAAATAGATAGCTAGGAAAACTGGCTATCTATATGCAGAAGATTGAAACTAGACCTGTATCTTTTGCAATGTACTAAACTAAAATCACAATGGATCCAAGATACAAATATTAAAACAGAAAAAAATAAACCTGCTGAAATATAAAATGGTAAAATTGTTGAAATATAACTTGAGGCAAAGACTTTCTGAACAAAGCACTAATTGTACAAAGAATGACAACAAAACTAACAAATGGGATTAAATCAAATTAAAAACATGCACAGCAAAGGAAACAATCAGTAGAGCAGAGAAACAATCTACAGAATGGGAAAAATTTTTTGGCCAGCCTTTTCTCAAAGGACTAATATCTATGATATCTCAAGAACTCACAGAAAGCAGACCATCCAAAATAAAAATGGTCAAATGGAATGACAGACACATCTCAGAAGAAGTACAAGTGTCCAATAAACATATGAAGAAGTGTTCAACATCTCTGCCACTGGAGAAATGCAAATTAAAACAATGCTAAGATTTCATCTTACACCAGAAAGAATGACCATCATCAAGAAATCAAATAATAAATGCTGGTGGACAGTTAGGAAAAGAGAACCCTCCTGAATTGTTGATGAGAATGTAAAATTAGTACCATCATTATGGAAATCAGTATGGAGGTTTCTCGAAGAACTAAAAGTAGAAAATCCACTTGACCTGGCTATTCCTCTTTTAGGTATCTTCCCAAAAGAGCTAAAGTCCTCATATTACAGTGGCACATGCACATGTTAATGGCAGCACAACTAATAACAGGTAAATCTTGGAAGCAGTCTGTATGTTCATCAACAGACCAATGGATAGAGGAAATGCTGTACCTAGACATAATGCAATGTATACTATGGAATACCACTAGGCTATCAAAAAGAATAAATTTGAGACATTTGTAGGAAAATACATACACCTGAAAAACATGTTAAGTGAAATAAATCTGATACACGAATTTAAATGCCATGTGGTATCGCTCATTTGAGTAAAGTGAAGTACAAATTAGGACCAAAATAAAGGACTGATGGAAGCAAACAGGGAGATAGATCTTTTGCAAATGGACGGTGGTCCAGAGACCAAGGGCAAGAGGAGTGGAGAGGGGAAGGTGAAGTAAAATGTTTAAAAATGTATCAAGTATGTGTACCAAATACTCACAAGGAATGTAAACATTACATGCCATAAACATGAGCTAAAAATAAGAATAATAATAATAGTAATGAAAACAAGGAAAGGGGATTCAGAGTTGGAGAGAGGGATGTGGATGAGGAGGGAAAGGGGAATATAAAGGAATTGAGATGTAACTGAGTGCGGTGGTGCATGTCTGCAATCCCAGCACTGGGGAGGCTGAAGCAGAAGAATTGCCATGTGTTTGAGGCCAGTCTGAGCCAAATAGTGAGTTCAAGTCCAGTTTGAATACATAGGGAGATCATGTCACAATGAGAGATAGAGATAGAGATAGAGATAGAGATAGAGATGAGAGAGAGAGAGAGAGAGAGAGAGAGAGAGAGAGAGAGAGAGTCCACAGCTCCAGAAACAGCAGCAGAGGGATATCACTGAGCAGGGCAGACAATTGAATAATCCATCATCGGGATTTGAGTCAACTAATGTCTTCAATGAGCTGCTTAGTTTGATCTCATTCTATCTCGTCCTGCCTAATTTCATTATATATGATGACATAGACAGCTATTCCAAAGATAACGAAATATATTAGGATAGCTTTTATTGATATTTGATATCTTGTTTTGAAACACTGTATCACTTTCATTGTTGTGTTTTGAGTGATTTTTAACCTATTTTGGTTTGTTTGATTGTATTATAACAGATGATATAGGCAAATGCTTAGAAGATAATATGAGGCATTATAGAAATCAACGTTGTATTACTTCCATTGTATTGCTTCCATTGTTTTGTCTTTTACTGGTTTTATTCTGTACTATTTTCTTTGATTATATTAGGCCTGACGGCATGGGCAGTTATTTTGAAGATAACAAGATGTTTTACAAGGGGAAAGGAGGAAAGAAGGAAGGGAAAATGAAAAAGACATAGATTTATATGTGGGTATACATAAGATGGTCAAAATGACTATACTACTAAATGCATTAACTATTGAGAAAGTACAGTTGATACTCATATGATTAGATCAATTTTACATGTCTATAGCTGTTAATCTGAACAACCCCTTTGAAGGTAATGTTATGCAATATTACAACTACTGTCAAATTCCAACCATCTCACTTTGTAAACCTATAATATTATCACATTGGATTTGTTGTTGTTGTTGGTTTGTCTCCTTTATTTTTTGTTTCTCTTTTCTGTGTCCATTTTCTCTTCAATAAAAAAAAAAGATTTGTTATGTACATGCATCTACTCCCTGTTATGTACGTGCATCTACTCCCTAAGATCAATGTAAACTTCATGTACTGCAAACAGGTACTAATTAAATAAAATTGAAAAAATGTATTACAAAAAGCAAAAAGCCAGGAGAGTATCCTCAGGGTCAGCCCTACAAGTGAAATAGTCAAGAAGGTAGTCTCAGTTGAGCATATAACATACGTTCCACTTCAGTATGGTTTCTCATTGAGGTTCCCTTCATGGTCTTTAGTGGGCTTATGTCATCATCATTGGTCTCTTGGGGTGCTGCCTGTGGTAACGCTGCAAAATCTGATGTTGGGGACAACAGAAAATGTGCTTTGTTCTGATTTCTACATTTCATCCCTGCTCCTTTTTTGAGAAAGGTTCTTGCTGTATAGTTTGGACCTGTTGGAGCTCAGTATGACCCAGGCTGGTCTCGAACTCTTGGAGATCCTTCAGTCTCAGCTTGCAAGCTGCCAGAATTACAGGCAGGCACCATGACAGCAGGTGATAACAAATTCCTTAGACATCTATTGCCTCAAGGTAGTCTCTGCTATGCATTTAGATGTGGAAAACAAAAATATACTTCAATTCTTGTGATACTTCAAAGAGAGCACAATCACTCCCACCAAGGTCTTCCCAGTAAAAGTGATTCTATATACCCTTCCTGTTCATTGAATAGGAGGTGGTCCCCGAATTGAGTGTGGTTACACAGTCCACTCCTCCTCCAATGGTGAAAAGTCAGGTGTCTTTTGCTGCCCAGGGCACAGTTAGTTAGTGCAACATCAAGGAACAGACACATGGCATTCTGAGTTCTTTCCACATTCTAACATACCGCAACTAGTGGACAGCAAGTTCTGGAGAACCACTCAAAGAAATATAAGGAAACATCCAATCCTTACCTTTTTTTCTCTGAAATTCAAACATCTCATCCTTGGCTTTTTTTTTTTTTTTTTTGGTACCACTAATAACAGAGAAAGGTAAACATATTTTGCTAATTTTTTTATACTGTTAGTTGGAAATGTGGAAAAGCAAGAAGAATTCCATTTCAAATTATAATGATGAGAGTTGCCAATTGCTGATTATTTACTGTGTGCCAGTCATTGGTTTAATGGCTCACAAAGGCCCTATGTAGGGATCATTAACTTTACCTGCACTTTGTGAGTGAGAAAATTGAAGGGCTTAGTCATCTGGGAAAGCTCAGTTTCACAGAGTGTAGATTGTTACTTACACTGTCTGAGTCCAGAAACCAAGGTCTTAGCCACTGCATTACTGCTCAATGATACAGTTGGTCCTGCTTTCCCACCTATACCACATTGGAACTGAATATAAATGAAAAATTATTTATTTTGCAGTCACTCTGTATAAAGCCCTGTCATAGAATCTGCAAAAATGAGACAATGCAAAGTTGATTAACGTAGTTCCAACCTTCAATGACTTGTAGTTTAGGAAGTTTGATAATTTTGCCTCTTATTCTGAATTTACTATAGTTCCCATGACATGACATTTCAAACAATAATATTTGAATGTACCTTTTTTGGGGAACACTTAGGATCAAAGCTTGACCTTTGGACTGAACTATGTATCTAGTCTTTAAGCATACATTTTTTGAAGCAAGGTATGGCTAATAATTTGCTAAGTTGTGTATCACGGCCTCAAAATTACTATTTACTCCTGCCTCAGCCTCCCAGAGTGCTGAGATGTCAGGTGTGTGCCACCGGGCTGAATCCCTACTTTTCTTTATTCTTGAATTGTCTTGGTTGTGTCTGGTGCTGTAACTATGATCTTGAAATTCTGTCCTTCCTTGTTTTCGGCCCTTCCTTGCCTTCTGCCTTGTGTGTTCTGATTTGCCTGCTTCTCTGAGACCTGTTTCTTTTAGTGACTTCTCTCTTTTACTATCGGGGACCCGGCCTAGATCCCCAATCTTCCGAACGAGTGTACGGCGAGGGCTTAAATAAATGAGACAAGTTGTATGATTTTAGGGCTCGAGGAGGATCAAAGCCCCTGCAGAGTTCTTGACTCTGCAGCTATCATGAGAGCTAAGACAAAGAGTTTCTCTGGATCACCCGTATATATTTTCAAATAGACAAAGAGAGGGGATACTGAGGGAGGTGCTGAGGGTGGTGTCGGAACTGAGCAGGACTTGGGAGTCACTTCAAGGACATCTCCAAGGAGGAAGGAATGCCAGGAATGGAGAACTATGTTATCTCCAAAATGGCCTTTGTGATGGGACTGTGATGCCCTGCAGAGCAAGATGCTTGCAGGGCAGTCTCTATTAACATAATTAATTATGGAGCCAATAATGTCCTCAGCTGCAGCCTTTTTTACCTTGCCTTTTGAGGT
>RJWM01045956.1:0-12554 GCA_004363535.1 Dasyprocta punctata
TTTACTTATTAAATATCTACTATGTGCCAGATACTGTGATAGGATCATTTATTTCTCCCATATCCACTGAAGTAGGTGTACATTTTAATATTTACAAGTTAGTGATCTGAAGTTTAAAGAGATTAGATAATTCTTTAGTGCCATAAACTATGAGGTATGATCAAAATATATGGTGAATTTTTAGATTAAAAATTAATTTTAATGCAATACTCTCCATTGTTTTGCATATGCATATCTCATCATTCTTGCCACTTTCTAAAGTGGTTATAGAAGTCCTTTTTTGTGAATGCCTTTGGTTGTGGGCTGCCTCCATGTCCTGAATAGATTCAAAACATTTACCTTTTATGACCGTTTTGAATTTAGGAAAGAGCCAGAAGTTGCATGTTCCAGAGCCAGTGAATAAGGTGGATGAAGACACACAGTAATGTTTTCATGTTGGAGAGATCTCACTGGCAGGACTCACCATGTGTTTTAAATCACACCTGGTAAAGACACGAGGACTTCCAAAACTGCTTCAGAAAGTGGCAAAGGGGGTGTCTTTTTAGAGGGATCAATGGCAATGTATCTTTGTAAAAATTTAAGTGTTCACTGTATATTTTGATCATACCTTGTATGTAGTATTGACTGAGTTTAAACAGAGTTCTGTTTACCTTTAGACCAAGATGACTGATTTATTACATACGTGTTGAGTAGCTACTAAAAATTTTTTAACAGCGCTTTAAGAATCTTAACTTGGCAGTAGTAGGAATGGCAAGGAAATGTTCTAAAACTGAAGAAACCTCACTTGTCCATATGGTTTTATTGATAAAACTCTTTGAGAGAGTTATCTGATTATTTATGACTCCTGAGTATGTTTAATTTCATACTTTGATGTATACTATCTTATGGATATGTCTTTGAGGACATCTTAATCTTCCTGAAAATCTTTAGGAAAAAAATCAGTGATCTTGTCTGCCTAGTCCCTTACCATATATGTTGACAAATCTCATCGATTCCTGAGAAGAACTGTTCCACATGATCTGAGCATAGATAGCTTCATCACCAGGATGCTTAAGGTCTGACTAATCAGAGTACTTCAATCCTCTGGCCCTAATGTTTAGTTCAGCAGGAGCTGTCCCTGATAACTGGCTGTCAGAACTAATAGGAAAGCCTCTTTCTATCTGAGAGGTTGTTAAGATAGTGTGATGTAAAGGCTATGACTATTTACCATGCCTAGAAGAGTTAGTTGTCTAACCAGGGGAGAGTGAGAAAGGGTGTGGATCTTCCTATGCCTGAAGCTAGAACCTGAGAAATTGTAACTTACTTCAACTAATGAAGTCTCCATTTCACACAAGCTAGTTTGAAATGGGAATTTTAACACTAAAACTGAAAGAATTCTAACAAGTTGATCATGAAACAGACTTCAATTGACTGTGCTTTGATCACAAAATACTAAGTTATAAAGCCCAAGAATTTTCAGATTCAAATAATTAGAAACACAGACAAAAATGCAGAAATTCTTAATAGTCACGTAGCTTAGACATTAGTCTTAGTTATCTGTTTCTTATTTCAATCACATCACCAAATTCCTAAGTGGCATAGAGCACAGTAGTAGAATTTTGCTGTTAAGTAGATCACTGGCATTTGGAATTTGGATGCTAGTATAATAGAATTTTCCAAAGGAAATTCAGCAAGTCAGGTATTTTAGAAGCTTAATGTAGACAAGTGAACTTAGGTTTCTGAGAAACAGTTTAGACTATCCGTGTCTTGATTCAGAACACATTTTCTTTCACAGCACAGAGCAAATAATATTGCATTAATCAGAAACCCTGAGGAGAAACTTCAGAAATCATAAAATCAAAGTCATGAGTATTACAAAGACAGGCAGGAAGGCTGATGTGGGATCAGACTAGGACACTGTTAATAAGCTGATGAGACTCTCAGAGGAAGCAACAAATGGAGGCAGCATTGAGATATGCCTGCATAAAATCATTGCCGTTGAATATGCACAGCAGGAGGAGCATGGGGGAAAACCTTTTTGTCAATTTTCATCTCTGTATTTGGCTTCCTGGCTGTTATACTTGTGTGTTAAAAAAAATGTTGAGAGACTTGTTGCTACAGGTCCAAGAAACTAAGCAAATATCATCACCTTCATAGGATTGAATGGTTTCTACAAAGAAGTTCAAGAATATTTGCATGAAGTCAGAGACCATGTCTTATAACTGGGAGTGGCAGGTAACCAATGGAATGCCTTCATCTTCGTGGGAAAACAGCAGCAGTTCATTCTACTTGTTATCATAGCTAAGTAGCTGGCAATACTGTATTTGTTTTGTACTAATGTGTTTTCCTCTTGTTTATTTCATCCCACAACCATGCTATATGCCAATGATTTTTGTGCCAATGACATATTATTATTCTTAAAATAATTATGACATGATTATATGTTGAGCCTGAGTTGGTTCCAGACCCCATGCTATAAGCTTACATGTTTTCTGATCTACACACTAATCCCGATAGGTTGATATTATTACAACAGTTTTACAGATGAAACACGCAAGGCTGAGAAACATGCTAAAAAAGTTCTCCTGAATTCCACAGCTGTGCAATTCCATAACTTGAATTCAGACCAGGACTGTTTGATTCCAAAGTTCATGGCTTCAGTTTGTTACTTTCTACATGAAGACTTTTGATAGCTTCCCATTGATTCCAAAATAAACAAAAATCATACAGAATATACAAGAACTCCTAGACAGGGTACTCAAGATTCATAATTTGGTTCTACTTAACTTTACAGTATTTATGTGTAATTATTCCACAGTAAAAATATTCTACTAGTAGTTTTCAGTTGTGAAAATAGAATTTACATGTCCCTGTCATATTTAAAATACTTTTTCTACCTCCAGTTCAAATCCAGTAGAACCATTAGGAATCTTTCTCTGAGAACTGCCTTCCTACAATATTTATGTCACATTTCACTTAATTTGCTTTTCTTCTTTGCCATCCAATCATCTAATGTCATCATATATTATAATGAGTTTTCAGATGCCTTAGAATTTGGGCTACATTTAAGGAGTTCTTGTGGTGGTGTTAAATAATAGACCTGGTATTCCATACCTACTTCCAGCCAGATAATCCAGAATCCAAGTTCATTCACTGCCCAGTTTGAAAATTGTGTTTAAGCCAGGCGTGGCGGTGCACGCCTTTAATCCCAGCACTCGGGAGGCTGAGGTAGGTGGAGCGCTGTGAGTTTGAGGCCGGCTTGGGCTACAACATGAACGCAAGGCCGGCTTGAACTACATAGTGCGACCCTACCTCAAAAAAGATAGGGCCAGGAGTTTGGCTCAGTGGCCTAAACCCCTGTCTGGCAGGTGTGAGGTTGTGAGTTTGACCCCCAGTACTGAAAAAAAAAATTAGTTGTGTTTAGTTTTAATTGTTGTATTGATGGTGATTGGCATATATATATATATATATATATATATATATATATATATATATAATGAAATACACAAATTTGAATTGTATAAGTTTTGACATATTTATTTATCCATGAAAATACAACCACAGCTGAAGAAATGAAAATATCAGTCACTCTCAAAAGTTTCTTTGTGCCTCTGCTCTTTATTCCTTGCCCCCTCCTTAAGCAACTAGTGTTCTGCTTTCCTTTAATTTGCATTTCCACTAGTTTTACTTTAATATTTTTTATGTGACATTAAAGTTTATATACTTACTGTATGCAACATGACGTTTTGAAATATGTAGACATTATGGAGTGGCTAAATAAAGCTAAGTAACATACATATTATCCCACATACCATTTTTTGTGGGGAGAACACATATACTCTCAGTAATTTCTTTTGGTAGCACTGGTAATTCAACCCAGGGTCTTTGCATTGAACTATAACCCCACTTTGCCCCCTTTTTTATACAGTCTTTCTAAATTTTCCAGCCTGGCCTCAAATTTGTATTTGGCCTCCCAAAAAATCCTCCCAAAAAACTGGAATTACAGGGATATACCATTGCCCACACTTTTTGTAATTTTTAAGTGCTCGATATATTGCTATTAACTGTGGCCATTATGATGTACAGTAGATCTCTTGATTACTTTTTTTTTCCTAGTTGAAATTTTGTATCCTTTGGCCAAACATCTCCCAAATCCTTCCACCTCCAAGCCTCTGGTAACCACGTTCTGCTCTCTGCTTCTGTAAGGTTAACTTTAAAAAATTCCATGTATAAGTCAGATCATAAAGTGCTTGTCTTTCTGTGCTTGGCATATTTTATTTAGCACAGGTTTACTCCAGGTTCATTCATGTTATTAAAAATGACAGAATTTCCTTATTATTAAGCATTGTTAAACATTCAGTAGTACTCCATTGTGTATATCTACCACGTTTGCTTTATCCATTCATCTGTTGATAGACATTTAGTTTGATTCAATATTTTGGATAGTGTGGATAATGCTGCAATGAACGTGAGAAAGAAGATATCTCTTCGACATACTGATTTAGTGTGTTTTGAATATATCCCTAGTACTGATATTGTTGGATCAGATGGTAATTCTCTTTTTAACTTTTTGAAGAACATCAATACTGTTTCCATAATGGCTGCACTACTTTACATTCCCATCAACAATATGCAATCCTTCCCTTTCTACACATCTTTGCCAATATTTTTTATCTTCCATCCTTTTTTAAGGGAGGGATACTGCTAGGATTTGAATGTAGGGCCTTGAACATTCAAGGCAAGCACTCTAATGCTGAACTTCCTCCATAACCCTCTTTCCTCTTTTGATGGTATGTGTTATAACAAATATAAGGTGATATCTCAATGTGGTTTTAATCTACATTTTCCTGAGTATTAGCGATGTCAAACATTTTCTTATTATACCCCTTGGCCATTTGTATATCTTCTTTTGAGAAACGTCTGTTCAGGTCCTTTGCTCATTTTAAAATTAGGTTATTTATTGTCTTGTTGAGTTGAAGTCAACTGTTTTGTTTTTCTTTGATTTACATTTTTGATCATATCCTTTTTAAAGAATTTTACACAAGTGAAATAAAAGAATATGAAATCTTCAGTATGAATTCATTTATAAGGCATAATAATTTGGGGGTTCATCTATGTTGTAGTAAATCAGTATCTCATTGCTTTATATTCTTAAGTAGTATTCCATTGCGTGGGTATGCTGTGGTTTGCTTATTCATTCACCTGTTTATAGACACTGAGTTTTTTTAGTTTTTAGCCATGACCCAGGTGCTACAAGTATTTGTGTACAAGTACTCATGTGGATATATACTGTGATAGTTAATTTTATGTGTTAACTGAGTTAAGGGATGCCAAGATAGCTTGCTAAAAAAAACACAAAAAACAAAAAAAAACCCAAAGCAAACAAACAAACAAACAAAAAACCCCAAAACCACACACACACACACACACACACACACACAAACAACTATTATTTCTGGGTGTGTCTGTGAGGAAATTTCTGGAATAGATTAGCATTTCAATCAGCAGACTGAATACAGGTCTGCCTTCACTAATGTGAGCACTTTTCAATATGTTGAGGGCCTGAATAGAGCTGAAAAGCAGAAGAGGAATTTTTCTCTCTGATCTGGTACATCCATCTTCTACTCTCAGATATGAGAGCTCCAGGTTCTCAAGCCTTCTGAATTCAGTGCTTAGACCAATACTTTTTCCCCACCCCTATCACATTCATAGATTTTTGCCCTTAAACTGGACAAACCAGTCATTTCTCTGGTTCTCAGGCATTCAGAATTGACTGGATTAGTTACTAGCTTTCTGGGTTCTACTTGTAGACAGAATATTCTTGGATTTCTCAGCTTCCTTACTCACCCTAGCCAATTCCCATTGAAAAGAAATCCCTCTTATATATCTTCTAGGATGTTATTGGTTCTATTTCTCTGGAGATCCCTGACACTTTCCTTTTTCTTGGGTAGATACCCAGAGCAGATTGGTTGGGTCATGAAGTAAGTGCATACTTAAATTTAAAAAAAAAAAAAACCAAACTGATTTGTCAAGCACTTGTGTCATACTACACTCTCAACAAAAATGTGTAGGAGTCCTAATTGCCCCATGTTTTTTCTTCTTCCCAGGAAATTGAATTCAGAGCCTTTGCAATGAGCTATATCCCTAGTCCTTATTTATTTTTTATTTTGAGCAAGAGTCTTGCCAAATTGTTAAGTCTCCCAGGCAGTCCTTTTTCCTCAGCCTCTTAGATACTGACACTGCTCTGAACCACCACACCCAGCTCAGTTGCTTCATATTCTAGCTAACACTTGAAATGGTCAGGACTTTGAATTTTAGAGATTCTAATAAGTGTATATGATTCTAATAAGTGTATATGACATACAGGTCAGTGTGTATGATATATGCAGTTTTTACTTGCATTTTTGTAATGATTAATGATGCTGAACATCATTTTGTGTGCTTGTTTCCCATTGATGTATTCCATTGGTGAAACATCTTTTTAAACCTCTATTATTAAAAAATTGGACTATTTATTTTTACTGTTTAATTTCTAAATGTTATATATTCTAGATATTAGTCATTAATCAGATATATACTTTGCAGATATTTTCCTCAGTTTGCAATTACTCATTTTTTCAACAGCATCTTTTGGAGAGCAAGTTTCTTTTTTTTAATGTTGGTAGAGTTCAACTTATCCACTTACTTTTTAATAAATCACTCTTTTGGTATCATATCAAAGATAATTTTGCTTAACTCAAAAAGATTTCCTTCTATATTTTTTTGTTATGTTTTAGTTATACATTGATGATGATAGTCCATTTTGAGTGGATTTTGGAATATGGTAAAAGGTATGGATGCAAGTTCATTTTAAAAATCTGAGTATTCAACTCATATTACTGTTTTTTGGAGATTATCTTTTTTATGCCTCAAAGGAAAGTTTCATAACTTTATAGGAAATCAGTTTTCCATATATATGTGAATAGATTTCTAGCTTGTCTTTCTCTATTCTATTTATAAATTTATCTAAATTTATACTAATAGCATGCTGATTTGATTACTGTAGTTTTATAATAATCCTTAAAATTAGGAAGTGTTAGCTTTCCAACTTTTTCTTTTAATTCAGAGCTATTTTGGCCATTATACGATCTTGGCATTTTCATATAAACTTTAGAATCAGTTTTATAATTTTGACACAAAAATCTGCAGGAATTGATTTGCCTCAGTATCATTCATATTTGCTAGTTTCACTGTTTGCCTAGTAACCTTTTTAAAAATTCTTTGTCATTGCGAATTTTACCTCAAATGATTTTGTGTTCCTGTAAAGTGACATGAGTTTTATTTTGAGAAACAAGGAAAAATAGTACAGTTAAAGGACATTCGATTAAAGGATTATTACAATAGTTTTTATTGGTCATGTTCAGTATCCTAAATTTATATTTTATATTTGCAGTATATATTCATTTATCCTTATTTTGAGATAGTTATCTGTGATCATTTTTAACTTAGAAGAAACTTAAAGCACACTAAACAATAAATATTTGTCAGTCTTTCACACTGATATGTTGCTGGAACTTTGTACTTATGGTAGGCACTTTATCGTGGCTTAACCATCAAAAGAATAGTTGGCGACTGATAATTAAAAATCATTTAAAAACTAGTATAGGAATTAGATCTCCATTCAAGAAGAATAATCCAAACAAATAGTGGGGAAAACACATCAATCAGAGAACATATTTTTAAGTGGGGGATTCTCCATCAGAAGGAAAGAACTAAGAGTGAAAAAAAGAAGACATTGAAGTAGAACAGTGAGTCACAAAGAAAGAAAATGAGGAACAATTTACTCAGTATGAGGAATTTAAGTAACAGGGAAAGAACTGATGCAGAAGAATAGATTCATGAAGTTAGCAGAAAGCTAGATTTGTAATCTGCTCATAAAGACTGCCTTCTGAATGCAGTATATACGGTTACAGTCTGAACTTCAAGAAAGCCATGATTATATCAGCCCTGGCTTTCTGCTATGTCCAGCTTTTCAAAAATTTCCTATGTTTTCTTAAAATTACCATACATTAGTTTTTGGCTGCCTATTTTTACAACCTGAAAGTGGTTATAACTAGACAGACTCAAATTGACATGGCACAGTAGATGAGCACATATTTCATGAAGTCATGTCACAGCAATTTTAAGTTTAAGGAACATGAGTTTGATAGCCACTCCTCAAAACTCTAAGCATGCAGATAGAACATCAAAAACAATGTAAAAGATCTGAGGTAGTATGAACATCTTAAATTATAAAAACATTTATAGAACACTCTCCATTGTGATGGCACCATTTTTACAAGTGCACACAGAACGTTTACTATGATAGATCATAGTCTAGAAAATAAAATATTTCTCAAAACTAGAAAAGATTCAAGTTCTATAAAGTATGTCTCTGATCATAATGAAATAAAATTGGAAAAAATAATAAAAAGATCTCTAGAAAGCACACAAATTCTTCATTTTAAAATTTAAAATTTAATTTTATATCTCTGCATTTCATGTAGTTTACAGTCATCTTGGGGACTGGTTACAAGTACTTATTCCTTTTTTTAAAAATCCCCTTCCTTTCCCCTTCCCTTCCCTTCACTCCCTGCTCCTCCTGTTCCCTTATTCCTTTTCTCATTCTTGATATTTTGTTTAGCTCATGTTGTGGCATTTAATGTTTACATTAATTGGGGTTATTAGGTTCCTATACACGGTGCATTGTTACTCTTCTTATTTCCCCTTCACCTCCTTCTCGTCCCTCATTCTTATTTCCTTAGACCACTTCCTTATTGCAAGACACCCATTCCCTTGTTCCTTTCTATCCATCCTTTATCATTTTCTTTGTTTGTACTTTGCCTCACTCAAATGAGAGATACCATGTGGTATTTAAGTTTATGTGTCTGGTTTATTTCACTAAACATTCTCTTTTCCAGGTAGATCCATTTTCCTGCACATGTCTCAAATTTGTCATTCTTTATAGATGAGTAGTATTCTATTATCTATAGATATCTATAGATACATTTTTAAAAAGCCCCTAGTTGTCTGTTGATGGGTATACAGGTGGCTTCCAAGATTAACTATTACAAATTGTATGGCTATAAACATTGGGATGCATGTATTGCTGTAGTATGAGGACTTAAGATCTTTGGAGAAAATACCTAGCAGGGAATTATCTGGGTCATATGGAATTTCTAAATTCAATTCTTTAAGAAATTTCCATCCTGGTTTCTATAATGGTTGTAATAGTTTGTTTTCTCACCATCAATGAAGGAGGATTCCTTTTTCAGCACAGCCATACCAGCGTTTGTTATTATTTGATTTCTTAATGATTGTCATTTTTTCTAGAGTAAGATGGGATCTTTGTGTTGTTTTAATTTGTGTTTCTCTAATGGCCAGAGACGTTGAGCATTTGCTCATATATTTGTTGATCATTTATATTTCTTTGTCTATGACGTGTTAATTTCTCTTGCCCACTTCTTGACTGGATCTTTAATTTTAGGTGGCTTAAGAATTTTGAGTTCTTTGATATTAGTCTTCTGTCTGAGAAGTAGTTGACAAATTTTTTTCCCATTCTTTAGGTCATCTCTTCACTCTACTGATTTATTATTTTGCTGTACAGAAGCTTTTTAGACTGATATAATCTCATTTGTTGATTCTTGATGCTATTTCTTGTGTGGTTTAAGTTCTGCTTAGAAAATTTTTTCCTACACTTATGTCTTCAAGTGTTTTACCTGTTTCACCTTCCAATAGGTTTAATGTTTCTGTTGTAGTGTTTAGATGTTTGATTCATTTTGATTTTAATTTAGTATATGGTGAGAGATAAGAGTCCAATTTCAATTTTCTGCAAACAGATAACCAGTTTTCTCAACACCACTCATCAAATAGGCTATCTTTCCTCCTACAAATGCTTTTGGCCCCTTTGTCAAGATCAAATAGTTCGATATTCTGAGGGGTGGTGGTTCTTTATCCTCTGTTCTGTTCCATTGATCCATATATGTGTTTTTCTAATGCCATGTCGTTTTTATCACTATTGCTTAGTAGTATAGCTTGAAGTCAGGTATTGCTATGCCTTCTTCTTTGCTCTTATTGCTCAAAACTACTTTTGCTATTATGGTCTCTTCTGGTTCCATATGAATTTTAGGATTGCATTCTTTAGGTCTGTAAAGTATGCTGTTGGTACTTTGATTAGGACTGCATTGAATATCTGTAACAGTTTTGGAAGGGTGGCCATTTTGACAATATTGGTTTTGCCTATTCAGAAGCAGGGGACATCTTTCTATTTTCTGATGCCTCTTTCTTCTTCTTCTCCTTCTCCTCTTCCTCCTCCTCCTTCTCCTCTTCCTCCTCCTCCTCCTCCTCCTTCTTCTTCTTCTCTCCTCCTTCTCCTTCTTCTTTGTCTTCTTCTTCTAGGTATTGTAGTTCTCTTTGTAGAGGTCTTTTACTACTTGGTTAGGTTAATTCCTAGATATTTCATTTTTCTTGAAGCTACTGTTTCATAATATCGTTTTCATAAATTCCTTCTTGTCCTGTTGATTGTTGGTATACACAAATGCTGATGTTTTTGTGTTGCTCTTGTACCCTGTTATTTTGCTGACATTGTTTGTTACTTCTAAGATTTTTTTTGGTGGAGTTCTTTGGGTCATTATATAGAATGTCATGTCATCTGCAAATAAAAATTTGAGCTCTTCCTTTCCAATATGTATTCCTTTTATATCTTTCTCTTGCTTTTGAACATTATCCAGAGCTAATGCTGAATAAAAGAGGTGACAGTGGACATTCTTGGCTTTTTCCTGATTTTAGGGGGAATGCTTTTAGTTTTTCCTCATTTAGTATGATGCTGGCTCTTGGTTTGTCATAACTAGCCTTTATCTTATTAAAGTGTTGTTTTTGTGTACCTATTTTGTTCAGGGTTTTTACCTTTTCTGTGTCTATTGATATGATCATGTGGTTTTTTACCTTGTCCTATTTATGTGATTTTTTACATTTATTGACTTACATACATTGAGTCAACTAGGGATGAAACCTGCTTGGTTATGATGCATCATCTTTTTGATAATGTGCTACATTCTATTTGCTAATAGTTTGTTAAGGATTTTGGTACCGATGTTCATTAAGGAAATTGGTCTATAGTTCTTTTTCAGTTTAGTCTTTATCTGGTGACACTGGCATCCATTAATAAATTTAGGAGCACTCCATCCCTTTCAATTTCTTTGAAGACCTTGAAGAGTATTGGTGATGCAACATCCTTAAAGGTCTTACAGAATTCAGCAGTGAACCCATTAGGTCCTGGGCTTTATTTAGCTGGTAGATTCTTTATTACTGTGTCGATTTCATTGCTTATTATTGGGTTGTTAAGTATATTTATGTCATATTGGGTTAGTTTTGGTAGTTTGTATGTGTCTAGGAATCTGTCCATTTCTTGAAAATTTGCTAATTTGTTGGAATTAAATTTTTCAAAGTAATTACTGTCTTCTGGATTTCCATAGCATCTGTTGTGATTTCACCTTTTTCAATTCTGTTTGTAGTAATGTGAATCTTTTCTGTCTTTCTCTTGGTGAGTCTGGCTAAGGGCTTATGCATTTTATTTATTCTTTTGAAGAACCAGCTCTTCAATTCATTGATTTTTTTAGAGTTATTTTTTACTCTTGATTTCCTGGATACTTTATTTATAATTTCCATCCTCTCTTCTTTATAATTCTCTTCTTTATAATTACCCTCTTTAAGTTCATGTGAGACTGGTTATTGTTTCTAAAGTATCTTAAGATTTCTCATAAGTTTATTTGAGCTTGCTCTGCTTTCCTAATGTGAACATTGATTGTGATTAATTTTCTTCTTGGGGTTTTTCTTTCCAGAAGTTATGTTGAACTATATATTCATTGTCATTAAATTCCAGAAATTTTTAAATTTCTTCTTTGATTTCTTCTGTGGCTCACTGATTGCTCAGGAATATGTTGTTAATTCTGTAGGATCCTTTGAATTTTCTGAAATTTCTTCTGTTGTTGATTTCTATTTTCATTGCACAATTGTCTGATGGTATGCACAGGGTAATTTCAATATTTTATATTTATTTAAGCTGGTATTGTCGACTAGTATGTGATCTATTTTGTAAAAAGTACCATGTGCTGCTGAAAATAATGTATACTCTGTTTTAGAGGGGTAGGATAGTCTGGATATATCCATAAAATCCATGTTCAAGGGTGTGGTTCATCTCTGCTATTTCTTTATTGGTTTTTTGTTTAGTCAACATATTTCTTCATAAAAGTGGAGTATTAAAATCCCTTACTATGATTGTGTTAATGTTTATTTGATTTTAGTCATTTGGTTTTATGAAGATAGGCACTCCAGTATTCAGTGCATATATGTTTATCAATGTTTTATCTCTTCTTGTTGGATTGTCCCTTTATCTAGTATGTAATGATATTCATTGTCTTCTAATTAGTTTTAGCTTGAAGTTTATGATATCTGATATTAGAATTGTTACCCCTGCTTGTTCTCAGTGTCTCAGTATGAAATGTTGTATTCCATCCTTTAATTTTTGATCTACGAGTATCAATTTATATGAGTTTCTT
>RJWM01045958.1:0-12549 GCA_004363535.1 Dasyprocta punctata
AAAAAAAAAAAAAGAAAGAAAGTTATTTGAAAATAATTTCTAGTAATTAGCCAAATTTATTTTTTTATAATTAAACAACCACAGTGTTCTTTTATTTTTAGGCCATTGAAAAAGTCAGTCTTTTTTGATCATTGTTGGAATTTTCTTACCATTCTTATGGGAGAGTTTCTGGATTGTCTTCACATATTCTGTGTAGTTCTCTTTTCTTATGGGAAGAATTTCTTCTAGGGAAGCATGAAGATGCTTATTTCTCTTTCTTTGCTAATAAAAAGTTTGTGTCAATTTTTGAATATGAAAAACACAAGATATACATGAGGCTCAGGAGAAGTATAAGATCTCAGTTATCAAGAAAAAGGGTGTGAGTTTGACTAGGGAGGGCGTGGTTCAATGAGAGGAAGCGGGCAGATGGAGGATGTCTGCAATGAGAGGGTGTCAGAAGCTGAGCAGGGCTGCGGGTGGCTGAGATGACAAACTAGAGCCCAAAGCGGGAAGCCTCTCCGGGAGGTGTGTCCAGAGCATTAGGATTACCAAAGCGTTAGGTGATGAGGAGCTTCGAAGAGGCAAAGGATCATAGCCTGGAACCGCCCTGCACCGAGGCTAAAAAGGGATCCTGGTGGGCTGCATTTCCTCAGGGCCAGTACAGAGCTGATGGGGCCAGGCTGAAGTCCAGTCATAGAAGGAGAAGATGCAGGCACCAGGCAGCAGGGCCGTGTCGGGAAGGGCCAAGGACTCTTGAGTCAGACTAGTCCCACGGTTTTAGGACACCCAGAAGCCCCTTTGCCTGTGCATTGCCCCCACCAAAAGTCCCAGAACTCAACAGAGGAGCTCCAGGCCCCCCAACCCCTCAGCCTCTGAGGGGAATTTGCCACTAGCAGTTAAAAGAAAACTATCAACTGCTCAAGGGCAATGGTCATTTCCAGCAGGTGCTGTGTTCTAGTTCTGCCCCCAACCACAGAGCCAATCATGGGCCAGAAGAGCAGTAAGCTGGGTCAGTCTTTCCCAGAAGCCTTAGGTACCCAGGCCCAGGACCCTTGGTACAGCACTATGGCTGGTACCCCAGGACACTAGCCAGGCCCCCAAGGCAAGCAACCCCTCACCCCACTGCATGGGTGGGATGTGTTTGTACCATCTGCCTTGGGCAAATATACGTCAGACCAGATCCTGGCCTCTGGGCCCATGACCTCACTTGGTCTGGGCACCAACTATTCGACTTTGGGGCTGTCACTGCTTCTCTCAGCTGAGCATTGTCCACTTGTGAGTGGCAGCAATAACACCTGCTAGGTCTTTGCCACCTGAGGACATCAACATAGCCTCGAGGACAGAGTTTGGACCCAAGCCAGAGTCTCTTTCCTGATCTTCGGGAGCCTGGGAAACACACACCTATTTTCACTGCAATTTACATCATCTGATTGCCTTGAGGTTCCCTAGGAGACTCTCCTGTGTGTAAGTCGCCCTTCTCCTGCCTTCCACTTCTGCTCCTGAAGTTGTTTTTACAGTAAACCAATGTCAGAAGAGCTACTTTGCCAGTGAAGGGCAGGTATCAGGAGGGGTCAGTAGCAAACGTGCTTTGGGCACTTTATACTTGCAGAATTTGGGCAAGTGAGAGCCCAGGGCCTTAGTGTGACCCTCAGCAGTGGCATAGGGAGAGATACTGGCAGGTCCTAAGGTTGTAAATGAGGGCTGGGGAACAGGCCAGTTCTCTAAAGTGACCTCTATTCCCTTAATTTCTAGGTGAGAAAGGTGTCCCTATCTTTACAACAGTTGGGGTCTCCTTGACTGCTTCCATTTATACAACTGGCAATTGGGTGTATGGCCTCATACCAAAGACTTTGAGGCTACTTTTACTAAAAAGAATGACTTCATGTAGGCCTGCAAAATGCTCAATGAGTGACTGCAAAGCATGGCTATAAAGTTGCCATCTCTGCCTTGGTGTCATTCTCTCTGGCAGTCCCCTTGGTTTCCAGGGAGTGCAGGTCAGATCCATAAACATCTTGTGGGGAGTGGAAATACCCACACGTGACCTTACCTTCCTTATCACTGCTTCGGACAAGGGCCCCCTGACCAGTCTTGACACGATGACCAGCCAGACCACCTCTGCCCAAGACCCCATGATGCACACTCCTGGTTCCCTTCTCTCTACAGAGCTCATCTGGAAAATGCCCAGAAACAGGATAGCTGGGTCAAATGGGATCTCTAATCCTAGCTTCTTAAGGAATCTCCACACTGATTTCCACAGTGGTTGTACCAGTCTACACTCCCACTAAAAAGGGAGAAGAGTTCCTTTTTTCCCACAGCCCCTCCAGCATTTGTTATTGGTTGATTATTTGATGTCAGTCATTCTTTCTGGAGTGAGATGCAACCTCAGTGTTGTTTTAATTTGCGTTTCATGAAAGACCATTGATGTTGAGCATTTTTTCATATATTTAATTGCCATTTGTATTTCTTCCTCTGAGAAGTGTGTATTCATCGCAGATGCCCATTTTTGGATTGGTCCTTGAATTTTAGGGGCCTGATTTCTTTTAATTCTTTATATGTTTTAGATAGAAGTCCTTTGTCTGATGGACAATTGACCAAGATGTTTTCCCAATTCATGGGTTTTCTCTGTTGGAGATTTCTTTTGACATGCAAACACTTTTTAATAGATGAGATCCCAATTGTTGATTCTGGAAAGTGTTTCCAGTGCAATTTGATTTTTGTTCACAAACTCTCTGCCTATTCCTATGTTATCAAGATTTTTACCTACTCTGTCTTCCAGTAAATTTAGTGTCTCTGTTTTCATATTCAGATTTTTGATCCATTTTGACTTTAGTTTAGTGCATGGTGATACACATGGATGAAGTTTTAGTTTATGGCATATGGAAAACCAGTTTTTCCAGCACCATTTGTTAAAGAGAGTATCTATCTTACAATGTACATGTTTGGCCCCTTTGTCAAAGATGAGGTGGCTGAGGGTGTTTATAGTTGTGCCTGTATCCATTGATCTTCAAGTCTGTTTTGATTCCAGTACTGTGCTGATTTTTATCACAGTAGCTTTGTAATATAGTTTCAAGTCAGGGATTGTGATGCCTCCTGCTTACCTTTGTTGCCCAGTGTGGAAGACAACTTCAGCGGGTCCCCTTGAATGCAGAACAATTGTTGCAACTTTGATTATATCGAAAATTATTTCCTTATGTTGATGTATACAGAGCTGACTATGGTATTTCCTTCTCGCTTCAATTGACTCTAAGCATTGCAAATAAGGCTAGCTGAGGTACTGATACATAATCTAAAGCCATCAGACAGTGTCCTGTTTCCTTCCAAAGTGACCTTTGTAAGATGTATAAAGCACAGCGGGATGGCAGAGCCAGTGAGTGAGCTCAGGGAATGTTGACTGGGGATGGGCCTCGAGAAAGAGGCTGTGAGTTCCCAGGGCATAGTGAGTTCCCAGGGCATAAAGTTTGCATATCAGAAACTGAAGCAGCAGCCTCCTAAAACAATTCAGTTGCTATCTTGATTGGGTTGTGCAAATTGAGCCCCTTGCATATCTTCATCTGCATTTTGCAGAGATACTTTTCTCACTACCTTGTTAACCAGCTCAAGTTACTCATGTAGTTCCCGCCATCCTCACTGTCACTCATTCTCAAGCCACCTCCTTGCTTCGCTAGTTAATAAATTCTGGGAGAGGCCTAGGATCAAGGCCTTTGTCTGCATGTCCTCAGGAGAATTGGATTTAGGACCCCTTGGCTGCCCTTAACCTGGAATATGTCTCAGAATCTTTACTCTCGCCGTGGGTTGCATTGGAGATGGTAGATTGGAATTAACTTACTGGGATTCTAATAACGTCACAGTGGATTTATAAATATAACTTCTTGGATTGTAAGGAAGACTAGACAAAGGATTTCAATACTTAGATTATTGTACTCAATATTTGGGGCTATGATAGCCCAGAATTGCCTTTGCTATTCTAGGTCTCTTCTGGTTCCAGATGGTTTTCAGGAATGCTTTCTCTAGCTCTGTGAGTGAGGTAAGCAAGTGGTATTTTGATTGGGATTGCATTAAATCTGTATAACAGTTATGGGAGAATGACCATTTTCACAATGTTTGATCTTGCTATTCATGAACAGGGAATATCTTTCCATTTTCTGAAATCCTCTTCAATTTCCTTTCTCAGAGTAATGTAATTTTCACTGTATAAATCTTTTACTTCCTTTGTTAGACTGATTTCTAAGTATTTCATTTTTTTGGATGTTACAGTGAAGGGTGTGGTTTCCCTTATTTCTCTGTCAGTGACTTTGTTGTTTGTGTAGAGGAATGCTATTGATTTTTAAGTGTTGGCCTTGCATCCAGCAACATTATTGAACTTGGTTATTACATCTAGAAGTCTTTGAATGGATTTTTGTGGATCTTTGTAGAGTATCATATCATCCACAAATAATGATAGTTTAATTATTCCTTTCCTATCTTTATTCCCTTTATTTCTTTCTCTTGTCTAATTGCTCTGGCTAATATTTCCAGAACTATATTGAATAGGAGTGGTGATAATGTACATCCTTGTCTCATTCCTGATTTTAGGTTGAAAGCTTTCAGTTTTTCTCCATTTAGAAAGATGTTGGCTGTTGGTATATGGCTTTTATCAGGTTGAGGCAGAGACCATCTATTCTGATTTTCTGTAGGGTTTTTTTCATGAATGAGTGTTGGATTTTGTCAAAAGCTTTTTCTGCATCTATTGAGATGATCGTGTGATTCTTGTCCTTGGCCCTGTTGATATGCTGTATTACATTTATTGATTTGCATATGTTGAACCATCCCTGCATTCCTGGGATGAATCCCACTTGATCATGGTGTATAATCTTCCTGATAACTTTCTGTATTCTATTTGGCAGTATTTTATCGAGGATTTTGCTTCTATGTTCATTAGGAAGATTGGCCTGTAATTTTCTTTGTTGGTTGGGTCTTTCTCTGATTTGGTTATTAGGGTAATGCTTGCTTTCAGGAATGAATTAGGGAGCCTTGCTTCCCTTTCAATTTCATTGAAGAGTTTGAGGAGTGTTGGCATTAAGTCTTCCCTAAATTTCTTGTAGAATTTAGCAGTGAATCCATCAGGACCTGGGCTTTTCTTTGTTGATAAGATTCTAATAACATTTTCAATATCATTAGCTGAAATTGGGTTATTCAGCAGTTTTACATCTTCTTGATTCAGCTTTGGTAATTCATAGGTTTCTAGGAATCTGTTCATTTCTTCTGTGCTATCGAATCTATGTGAGCAAAGGTTTTTGAAGTAGGTATTGATGATCTTCTGTATTTCCACAGGGTCTGTAGTGATTTCACCCTTTTCATTTCTTATTGCATGAATCTGAGTTTTTTCTTTCCTTTTTTTGATAAGGTTGGCTAGGGGCTTATCAATTTTATTTACTCTTTCTTGTTTTTATTTAAGAGAAAATGGACACAGAAAAGAGAAACAAAAAGCAAAAGAGACAAACAACAACAACAAATCCAATACGATAACATTTAGGTTTACAAAATGAGATGGTTGGATTTTGACAGTAGTTGTAATATTGCATATTGTTACCTTCAAAGGGGTTGTTCAGATTAACAGATGTAGACATGTAAAATTGATCTAATCATGAGTATTAACTGTTCTTTTTCAATAGCTAGTGCATTTAGTAATATAGTCATTTTAACTATCTTATGTATACCTATTTATAAATTTATGTCTTTTTCCTTTTCCCTTCCTTCTTTCCTCCTTTCCCCTTAGAATACCTCTTGTTGTCTTTAAAATGACTGCCCATATCATCAGGCCTAATATAATCAAACAAAATAGTTCAGAATAAAGCCAATAAAAAATAAAACAATAGTCACAGAAAAGAGAAGCAAAAGCTGAAAGGACCAACGAACAACAACAACAAATCCAATACCGTAACATTATAGGTTTACAAAATGAGATGATTGGAGTTTGACAGTGGTTGTAACATTGTATATCATTACCTTCAAGGGGTTGCTCCAATTGACAGATATTGACATGTAAAATTGATCTAATCATATGAGTATCAACTGTTCTCTCTCAATAGTTAATGCATTTAGTAGTATAGTCATTTTGACCATCTTATGTATACCCACATATAAATCTATGTCTTTTCCTTTTCCCTTCCTTTTTTCCTCCTTTCCCCTTGTAATACCTCTTGTTATCTTCAAAATAACTGCCCATACCATCGGGCCTAATATAATCAAACAAAATAGTACAGAATAAAACCAATAAAAGATAAAATAATGGAAGCAATACATAGTAATACAACGTTGATTTCTATAATGCCTCATATTATCTTCTAAGCAGTTGCCTATATCATCTGTTATAATGCAATCAAACAAACCAAAGTAGCTTAAAATCACTCAAAACAGAACAATGAAAGCAATACAAGATTTCAAAACAAGGTGATCAATTATCAATAAAGGCTATCCTAATATGTTTTGTTATCTTTGGAATAGCTGTGTCATCATATATAATAAAATTAGGTAGGTCAAGATAGAATAAATCAAACTAAACAACTCATTGAAGACATTACTGGACTCAAATCCCAATGATGGATTGATTATTCAATTGTCTGCCCCATTTGGTGATATCCCTCTGCTGCTGTTTCTGGAGCTGTGGACTTTTTTTCTCTCTCTCTAAAATGTCCTTCAGTATTCTTTGTAGGTTGGTTTGGTTGTCATAAATTCCTTTAGTTGTTCTTTGTCGTGGTAGTATCTTGTTTCTCCATTGATTTTGAAAGATAGTTTTGCAGGGTACATCAATCTGGGTTGGAAGTTGTTTTCTTTTAGGGCTTGAAATACTTCACTCCAAGCTCTTCTGGACCTAATGGTTTGTGTTGAGAAGTCTGTCGTGATTCTGATGGGTTTTCCTTCATAGGTGATCTGTTTTTTTTCCTCTAATAGCTTTTAATGTTCTGTTTTTGTGTTGAATTTCTGGGATCTTGATTACTATATGTCTGGGTGTAGGTATATTTTGGTTATGTTTAGCTGGAGTTCTATATGCTTCACTTATCTGAAAGTCATTTCCTGTTCCCATGCTTGGAAAGTTTTCTGAAATTATTTCTGTAAATAGGCTTTTAATTTGATTTGTATTGACCCCTGCTATTTCACTCACACCTTTTATTCTTAAGTTATGTTTCTTGGGATATCTTGCAGCCATTGCATTGTTACTTCCAGGTTTCTTGTTATTTTTAAGAGATCTTTCCTTTCACAATCACAACCTGCAAACCTGTCTTCAAGGTTTGAAAGTCCATCTTTAGTTTCCTTCAGGTGATTTTGCCAACTTTCATTGGATTTTTTGATTTCCTGGTAATCATTTGAATCTGTTTCATGTATTCTAAATCTTTTTGTATTGTTCATTTCAGGTTTCCCTCATTTTCCTATGCTCCATTTTTTCATCTATGTCTCCTTTAGGGTTGCCTAGGCATTCTTTTATTATGTTTTTCATTTCTTCTTTTAGTTGAGTTAGTATTTCTGTTCTAATTTCTTTTGTTGCCTCTTGAAGTTGTTTCTTTATTTCAGTTGCCATCACCTCACAAACTTCACTTGTGGGACTCCCAATCTCCTCTGCATTTGCATCTCCTGGACTTACTCTGCTTGAACTGGAGGCCAGAGACTGCCCCCTGCTTCTTTGTCTTGGCATATTCCTGGGTTCCCCTGGGCAAACTCATCCTGGTGACCCAGGCACTCCCTGCATTGACCTCAACCTCTCTGAAGTGAGACTGGTTCCTCCAGCCAGTGCTGACTATGGATATCTGATGGTTGCCACTGGGGGCGCTGCTACAGTGCTAGTCACTGCCTTTCCCCAGCTTGCCTTGGTTCGGCAGTGGCTGGTGGTGTACATGCAGGGGCCGGCCACCACCTGCAAACCTGGGCTGGTGGGCCAATCACCCGTGGACTCTCCACAACACCCCTGGAATGCATGTGGAGCCACCATCTCCAGACCAAGCCTCTCACCCTCCAAGGTGGCCGCCAGTATGCTCCCAGGGACAGGGCTCAGCCTGAGCAACCTCTGTGGGTCTGTGCCCTGCCAGGAGTCCCCAGCCCAACTCCAAGATGTCTCCCCGCCAATATCCCCCTCACACAGGAGGGTGAGGACCTCCTCACTCACAGTTCTCCAGGTCTGCTCCCCCATCCACTGCCACTCTCCTCCAATGCCATCTCTCTGGGCAGAGGACTCCAGGGTTGACATCACCATGGCCACAGCTCTCCAACCGTGCATCCCCAGGTTGCAGCAACTCCTTTCACAGAGTGGGTCCAGCTCCAGGCAGAGGCGCTGCCAGCCACCACCCTCCTTATCTAAGTGCCTCTTTCCACTCTTTCTGTGGGCTTCAATTCTTGCTTTAGAGTCTTCCTGGGTCCAGAGGACATGCCTTGTTCCTTTTTGTCTTCCCCATGTTGCTATATTTCAGCATCTGGACAGTATCTTTCAGGGAGGCTGCTTACCCTGCTGTTTACCATTCTGCCATCTTGTCCCACCATTTTATTTACTCTTTCAAAGAAGCAACTCTTTGATTCATTAATTCCTTGTATTGCTTTCTTAGTTTCAATTGCATTAATTTCTGCTCTAATCTTAATAATTTCCTCCCTTCTTTGGGCTTTGGACTTGACTTGCTTTTCTTTTTCTAGAAGATTGAGGTGCAGCATTAGGTTGTTTATGTGTGTTCTTTCCATTTTGCTGATATGGGAGTTTAGTGCTGTAAATTTCCCTCTGAGCCTTGCTTTCATTGTGTCCCACAGGTTCCGGTAATTTGTATTTGCATTTTCAATCAATTGTAGAAATTGTTTAATTTCTTCTTTAACTTCTTCTGTGACCCATTGGTTATTTAGGAGAGTATTATTTAATTTCCATGTGTTTATGTGGTTATTGTAGGTTTTATTGTCATTCATTTCCAATTTTACTGCGTTATGGTCAGATAATATGCATGGAATTATTTCAGTTCCTTTGCATTTACTTAAGCTTGTTTTGTGGACCAGTATATGATCTATTTTAGAGAGTGACCCATGTGCAGCTGAGAAGAATGTGTATTCTGATGTTGATGGGTGGAATACTCGGTACTCATCTACTAGGTCCATTTGTTCACAAGTTTGATTCAGTTCTGCTATTTCTTTGCTCATTTTTTGTTTAGTTGATCTGTAACTCTGTGACAGTGGGGTGTTAAGGTCCCCTTTATAACTGTATTATTGTTTATTTGGTTTTTCACGTCTATTAAGAATTGTCTTACATAGTTGAGTGCTCTCATATTTGGTGTGTATATATTTATGATTGTAATCTGTTTCTCTTCAAGTTTTCCCCTTACAAGTATGTAGTGACCTTCTTTATCTCTTTTGATCATTTTCGGTTTGAAGTTCACAGTGTCTGCAAACATAATAGCTACCCCTGCTTTTTTCTGGGTTCCTGTTGCATGGAGTATTGTTTTCCATCCTTTGATTTTCTAGTCTGTGAGTTTCCTTTTGAGTGAAATGTGTTTCTTGTACACAGCATATTGTTGGATTTTGTTTCTTAACCCACTCTGCCAGTCTGTTTCTTTTTATTGGTGAGTTGAGACCATTTACATTGATTGATAGAACTGGTTCGTACTGACTCATCCCTGTTATGATATCTTTCTGTTGTTGGATTTCTATGTTTTCTGTTTGTTTGCCCTGCTTAGTGGTTTCCTTTTGTTGTTGTTCTTAAGATTGTAGTTATCTTTGTCTCTTTCTAGAATGTCTTTCAGTACTCTTTGTAGTGTTGGTTTGGTGGCCATAAATGTCTTCAGTTGTTCTTTGTCATGGAAGTATCTTATTTCTCCATCAGTTTTTAAAGATAGTTTTGCAGGATACATCAATCTGGGTTGAAAGTTGTTTTCTTTCAGGATTTGAAATACTTCACTCCAAGCTCTTCTTGACTTGAAAGTTTGTGTTGAGATTCTGCCATGATTCTGATAGGCTTTCCTTCATAGGTGATCTTTTCCTTTTCTCTGACAGCTTTTAGTATTTTGTTCTTGTGCTGTATTTCTGGTACCCTTATTATTATATGTCTGTGTGAAGATTTATTTTGGTTATGGTTAATTGGGGTTGTGTATACCTCACTTACCTGTATATCAGATTCTCTTCCCATGTTTGGAAAATTTTCTGCTATTATTTCTGCAAAGAGTCTTTGCAGGTGATTAGTATTGACCCCTGCTTTTTCATTGATGCCTATTAATCTTAAGTTATTTCTCAGCATCATCTTGCAGCTGTTGGATTGTTGTTTCCTGGTTGCTTGTTATTTTTAAGAGACCTTTTCTTTCATGATCATAAGCATCCATGCTGTCTTCAAGGTCTGAGATTCTATCTTCAGCTTCATTCAAGCAGTTTTGCCAACTTTCCATGGAATGTTTCATTTCCTGAGTTTCCCTTTGAATGTCTTTCATGCATTCTATTTGTGTTTTATATTGTCCATTCAAAGTTTCCATCATTTTCTGATGTTCTTCTATTTTTTAATCTTGATCTTTAGATACACTCAGCATATCTTTCATAATGATTGTCATTTCATTTTTTAGCTGAGAGATTATTTCTGATTTGAGTTCCTCTATAGTTTCATGGCGTGGTTTCTTTAGTTCATTTGCTATCATTTCAGAAAGTTGAATTGTGTGACTCCCAGTGTTATCCATTTCAGTGTCTCTTGGGTTTATTCTCAGTGGGCTGGGGGATTGGGACTGTCTCTTGGTCTTTTGTTTTGTCATTTTCTTCTGGGACCTGTGTGGCTGGGCAGGCAGCCTCCTGATAGATTGCACTGGAACACTCCGCTGGGTAGAGCTTCAATCCTGCAATACCTGCATAGCTAACTGGGCACACCCCCAGATTATGGCACTGGACCCTTATGTTCTGTGGCCTGTGAGGCTGGCTGCATGTCCCCTTGATATACTTTGTTGGGTTACTCTGGGATACTCGGCTAGACAAAGTTTGTATCCTCCCTGTAGCTAGCTGGGTCACACCCCTGGAGCTTGTTGCTGTGGCCTAGAACCTAGCTGTGTAGCATTCAGAACCTCTGAGACCCATGTGGCTAGCAGAGATGCAGCCCTGGGGCATTTCACTGGACCTTGAGCCTGGCTAGGTGGAGTTTGGAATCTCCTGGACCCAGGCAGCTAGACAGAGCACACTCTGGAGTGTGGCATTTCCTTGCAAAGCTATTACCAAAATTGTCTGGCTGACCACAAAACAGGAGTAGGTACTGGTGCTTTCTTCCCCTGCTTTGCAGAACTTCCATGGAGGGTTAAAGAACTCTCTCAGCCTCCTATTCAGGGAGACCATGCCTAGTAAATGCTTTCATGGGGTCTTGGACCCAGGAAGGGAGAGAAGGGCAGACTTGCTATTCCTAACTCAGCACTCCTCAAAATCTCCTTCCACTCCTTCCTCCCCTGCCAATCAGTGGCTTTCATACTATTTTAACTGCAGTCCCATTTCTTTAGACAGAATCATGCAGGGAGGCCTGATGTCAAAGCAGAAGTAGCTGTAGAGACTCAGGATCCCAGGGTGGATGCATCCCTCCCCCTAGGTTCTCCTGTGCTGGTGCTGTCAGGAAGAGGTGGGGGTCCAGTCACCCTGAGACTGACATCCTTTCCAGCACTAGGAGCCTCAGACCCAAGGCCATGCTACAAAGGCTTGTCACTGCCCTGCGTGCTCCAGGAAGTCCAGTTGCCAGCCCAACCCTTGGCTGTTCAGGTTGCATGGAGCTCCTGCCAAACCCAGTCCTGTGCCTGCAGGTTGCCCTTCACCATCTTCTAGGGTGGCATGCCACGGGCCAGCTACGGGCACCGCCACTGCATCTCTGTGGACCGCCACTGCATCTCCGTGTTCCACAACAGCCAGCAGATGGCCTTCGACTTCACTTCCCGAGTCATCGACTTCACTATCCCCACCAAGGCTGACCCTGCAGCAGTTAGGGAAGCCTTGGCAGTGGGTGTGCACAGTGGGCAGGGGAGGGAAGGGCTGCTGGACAGGTGCAGAAGTGGAGGAGGGTCCTGTAAAAGCTTTCCCAAACTTGCTGCCTCAGGGTCCCTGAGCCTCACTGCTCCATCCCTCCCTCCTTCCTTCCTTTTCTCTTTTTTTTCTTTACTGGGGATTCTTTTTTTCTTTTCACCCAGTAGTAGGGCCTTTACTCTGAGCTACATCGTCAGCCCTCTTTTGTTTATTTTTTTAATTTTGAGACAAGTTCTTGCTAATTTATCCAGGCTAGACTTGTACTTGCAGTCCTCCTGCCTCAGCATCCTGGAGTAGTGGGATTACAGATGTGCACCTCTGCACCCTGCTTCTTAGTGCCAGCAAGGCCAATGGCACCAGTCAGTCTCATCTCCTCCCCCTCACCAACTTCCCCAGCTGGATACTCAGCCAGAGCTTCATCCTGCTCAGCTGTTCCTCCTGTCTGCCCTGTGCTGTCTTTGAGGGTCTCAGCCTAGTGGGGTCAATCAATGTGCACTGTAGGGGTGTCACACACCCAGCTCAAGCATGAGGGTCCTGGGTTAGACAAGGTGAAGCCGCCTTCTGGCTAGGGTGACCATATGGTTATAGGCAAGACCAGCA
>RJWM01045959.1:0-12565 GCA_004363535.1 Dasyprocta punctata
CTTTAATATTTTTCTTAGAAATTCTTTCCATTTAATCTCCTGTATCATCAGTCATATTTCTATCTTCTACAAAACACTAATCTGTGACTCCAAGTCAACCAGGAACTTTGCAGCTTTATAGCAAGGGTCAGATTCCTTCTGCTTCCAATAACATGTTCTTTATCTCCATCTGAAACCTTGTTAATATAGCTGTAGCTAGTCATAATTCTGCAACATTCTGTTCATGACTACTTAGGTGTTCTCTAAGAAGACTGAAGGTTTCTCTATAGATCTTATTTCTCTTCCCAGACATTCATCAGAATTTTCCTTAATGGCTTATTTAGGGCCATGTAGACTTTTCTTAGCATGCATTACAAAACTCTTTTAACCTGTATCTATTACCTAGTTCTAAAGCTATTCCAATATTTTTATTATTTTTGAAATAAAAATTTCATTTGTTAAGGTAACATCCTCACTTCTCACTATCCCTTTTCTGTCTCACTTCATTCAGGTCATTATCTCAGCATGGGTTTTGGAGACACAAAATGGGGTAAAAGAAAAATTAAAGTCATGATCTATATTATTCCCTGGGCAGAAAATACTTTAAAAGGTGATTTTCAGGACTAGACTTGGACGTGTCTTGATCTGCATCTTCTCATTTGCTGTTAGACTCTCTTTGGCTTCACAGCATCATCCGAATTGTTTTAGTGGCAGGGATGTGCAACTTTGCTGAGAAAACAGAGTGGGAAACATGCACTATTGCTTCTGTCTCATGATATTTTCAATTCATATTGAAAACAAATACTTCTTTTGTCTAAATGTTAACAATTTTTCCTGTTTTACTTCTCCTGAGACACTGCTTCAAATTTTGATAGTTTCTGAGACTCTTTTTTAGATGAGAATCAATAATCTGGCCCACTGAAATTCGTGTAATCAATTTTTTGAAATGAACTAATTTTTTTGAAAAGGATAATTGCGATCCACACTAGTTAATGTGGTTTATAAATATTAAAGACTTCCTTCAGGCAGTTGAATAAGTGGGTAAGAGGAATAAACTGAACAACATAAATTGCATAATCATCAGTATACCTTGAGGATAGTTCAATTAAAGACAGTTGTTACCATTTTGGCAGAAAGCATATAGCTGAACAGTGGAAACTTGGGAAGCATTAGTGTTAACATATCACAGAGAAATAGATTATGTAGTAGATGTAAACAAAGGAGCTATGTAGGTTTACAGGTAATCAATACAATATTTCAACAGGAAGTCAAACAGAAGGAGTTTTCTATGAATTGATCATAATGGCATTGTCATGGAAAGCTGCAATTAGGAAAAAAAAAGCATTGACAAGTATATGCCCACTAGAAAACCACAGTGACTTCAATTGAAAGTGTGGTAAAGCAATATTATTGTCAAATAAGGGATCAATCAGAAGTGAATGACTGGAAATATTAGGGCAATGATAAATATGAGAAATTTGAAAGGGAAAGAGGGAAAGTTTATTACTAGGAAATTTAAAAAAAATTAAACATAGAGAATAGCTGAAAGATTAGCTACCAAGTTCCTGTTGCTAAATAGCTGCAGTAATTTTCCAATTAGTATTCCAATTATTTTATTTCTTTGTTATAAAGCTTTTGACCTGAAACATGTATGATTTTTTTTTACATAAATGTATTTGGCAACTTCTCTTACACTTATTTTTGATGTTTTTTCCCTCATTTATCATACTGCTCCTATGTTTTTGGATAATTATGCATTCATTCAGATTTCATTTTTGTTGTACCCTATGGATAGCTCAGAAATGATACAAGGTAATGATTATTTTAATTATTTATCTTGAATCATCCATTCCATACTTTTACCCAATAAATTCATCTAGACTCCTTGCTACAAGACAAATTCTCAAATATTAAAGCATGATACGGACAAAATAAAAGACACCATCCCTCCCTTTATGGAATTTACAAACCAAAGAGATAGGTATTTTTAATACTCAGATTGATAAAACACTGTCATCATCAATACTTAGCCTCAACATCTAGGGAGTAGAAGAAATAATGTGGATGATCTTATGGAAGTTTTATGAGGGCAAAGTTTGAAAGTTTCTCTGTTTGTTTGGGATTGAGTTACATGGCCTTATTTCCATGTAAAGAACCCTAAAAAAATGGCCTTGACTGAGTAATTGCCTTACAGCAACCACTTCATAGATGAAATTGGAACAAGACTTTTTGATCTATTTGCCTCTTATACAACAAGACACATGGGTGGAGAGAGAAAGACACACACACACACACACACACACACAGAAAGAGAGAGAGAGAGAGAGAGAGAGAGAGAGAGAGAGAGAGCGACAGAGATAGAGATAGAGATGGAGAGAGACAGACAGACAGAGAGACCGAGACAGAGAGAAGAAAAAAAGAGTGAACAAAAACTGTGATTCTTGTATCTATGGCTATTTCATTTGCACCAGATTTTCAAATATTCCAGTCATTGATCTTCAAATGGTATTTTGCGATTCCTATGAGCCTACATATTTTTGAACTTCAGTACAAGTTAATCTATTTGTTACTTTCGTACAGAGGAAATATTTTACTTTTTCCTTCAACTCCTTTTCTCTTTGTTTCATTTTGAACAGTTTGTCTTGTCATGCATGTACATTCCATAGTGCTGCTTCTGTAGTGTCCAACATGCTCACTGAGCATTTTTTTTACAAATTATAGTATATATTTTCTCAAAATGTCAGTTAGCTATCATTTCATCTTCTTTTAATTTCTTACTATGTTAACTGTGCCCAACTTTCTTTAAAGAGCTACATAATAAATATTTGAGATTTTGTAGGATATATATGATTGCTAAAATGTATGTATCTTTGATTTTGGTTTGCTATTTTCATTGTTTCATAATTCTGTAAAAAACAAAAAAACATACTTATCTCATAGGTTACACAAAAACAGGTTACAGGAGAGACTTAACCTAGGCCATAATTTGCTATCATTGCTATAATAGTTGTCTATAGTTATAATACCTACAATAAGATCTATATTTTTTAATTCTATATTGTCCATATTTTTTGTCTGCTTTTAACAATTTATCTCAGTACTATGAGTCATATCATTATTTTTTATATGATTAGTAACTTTTCTACAATGTTTAATACTGTAGATCTTAAATTATTATCAAGATTTAATTATCTTCTTTTAAAGGATGGTAGCCTTTCTTCTCAACAGCAAAGCTACTGTTGTTTGAGTTTGTGCCTCTCAAGATTTGTTTTTAAGCATTAGAGCAGTTTTAGAATACCCTTTACTCTAAGCAGTCCTTATAGCCTATCCTGTGGTTCATTCCTTCTAAATTTCTGCTGAATATTCCAATTATGCAAAAGGACCCTTCATACTAACTCCTTGTACTTGAACCATGCGCACCCTATGTGCCTTCTTGACACTATTCAGTGCAGATTCCTAATCTTCCTTTGCCTGAATTCATAGAATTTCACCCACTTATATGTGCTTATTAGTATTTATCTGCCACTCAGGAAACCTTCATGAAGACTTGTGACTTTTTTGCTGATAGTGCTCCTCCTTTCTGGAACTCTGCCTTATGAGGTGGAGTCATCTCATGCTGCCTAAGCTCCATCCACACAGTGCCATGCCTCACTTGTAACCCCATTCTTTGCTCTAGCACCCACAATACACCTCCTGGAAATAAGTGAGGCAATCTCAGGGCTCCCCTCTTTTGTTCCCATCAATCTGGGATCAGAGTTCTTCATAGTCCTGGTCTAATGTTTGAAAAAAGATTTTTTTTCATGCAATTAGCTCAGTTTTAATATTCTAAATGCAATAATGTAACTGTATTCCTTATTTTTCTGTCATATATGGTTGATTTAATTGAAATATTTTATCCCAGACCTTCATAAACAATATAAACTTGATTGATTGAATGCTAATATTTTTTTCTTGCTTGGACAATCTGAGAGTAATTAAAGCTATATGCAACACCGTCACACACATATTTATTAACAACTTTCTTCAGCACATTAATTAATGCTCTTGTTTATTCAGCATGTCTCTCAGGAGGGTAATTTGAAATCAATGTAGGATATTTGCTCAAAAGCATATGTGTATATTCAAGAATAAATCTTCAGTGCTGAGGTGTCTTTATACATTATAGCTATCTTTCTCTTCTAAGAGGCATTCTTCTCAGATAATGATGAATGCTTTCCATTGACCTGTTATAAATCTTTTTCTCTTTAATTTCATTTGCTTTTGTATGATGGAGTTATAGAAACTGTACTGAGAAATGAGAATCCTTAAGTTTCCTGTATCATCAAAAATCCACACTTCTTTTCCATAAAAGTTGGAAAGTATTTGTTGTGTCTTGAAAAACATAAAAAAATAGCAGTGTGGAAGATGTGTCATTTAGTTGTTCTATTTCTTTCTGTATGAGAAAAGAATTTCTTCCTAAACATATAAACATATAGGTTAAAGTAAATATAAATGAGGAGACTTATAATAAAATTAACTTTTGTCAGTATATATACATGTATATATATATATATATATATATATATATATTAATAGCAAAATGATAACAGTAAATATTTAAATAGCTTGTCTAATTAAGAGACAAATGAAAATGATGCCTATTTTGGAAGGAACATAAAAGCCCTACACAGATGTTAGTTTCACTTGAGGGCTGATAGAAGTCAGAGATTTGGCAACAGAGATTTGCAGAAAAAAATATGTCCCATGGTAAAGTTTCAGATTGGATTGAATGCTTAGCACCTAGAATTGACCAAGTGCATTCATCTCCACAATTCACAGTTCATTTCTCTTTTGTGACAAATAAGCCTATTTCCAGCAATCCCCCCAGTCCCAACTCTAAGCTATTTCAAAGGAAACTAATAGCAGGGTAGAGCACTGTAGGAGATAAGTATCTCAAAAGATGTGTTGCAGAAAACCGTTTTAGGTGATTTTTGACACCGTGTTCATTTTTTAACAGCTATGTTTTGGAGCTATCCCAATTTATATTGCCTTAAGTGAAACGTGCGATGCCAAAGCTAAATCATAGTCTCATATTTTATATATTTGAATGTGTCACAATGATTAAAAGTACATAAAAATTCAACTCTAGGAAAAACACATCTGTGGAAAATATTGAAATATTTTTTAATCTTTGCAATAAAGCACTACTGATTTCTTCATTACTTTTTACCTGTTCTATAGAATAACATTGTTTACCACATATACATAAATTTGGCTTTCAAAGTATTAAAATAAAAGTGAGTTAATGCTAGATTTATATTATAAACAATTAAAATTAGATTTAATAAAATTCAAATTCAACAGCCACAGTTTCATCAAAAGATTTGCATCTATTAGGAAATTAAGAGATGACTGATAATATTTACCTAGAAAATTGAAAATATTAATTTTTTCCTCTGTGTTTGACTGAAAGTACACATTGTCACTGTAAATGCCATTGGCTGAACTTGTGCTTTCTCCATGTTTTATAACAGATTTTCCAAGCTTCTTAATGTGTGTTTTGCAACTGTGTTGCACAAGTATATGGGAATGAATTAACAAATGTAAAAAATTAACCTACTTTAAATCTTATAATCTATATATATATTTCTTAGGACAAGGGTAGAACAACTACCAACTTTTTAAAATCATGAATTGTTTTTCCTATATGTAAAGAAATAACATTTTGAAGCCATCATAACTTCTAGCAACATCACAGCAAGTCAGGGATATTTCTTAGTATTCTTTTTTTGTTCAGGGGAAAAATTTGTTATTAAACTTTCACCTAAGGAAGTGTTCTAATTTATTTTGCCAAGATGTTATGTCTTCCAATATGTAAAGATTAATATAATCTCTTGAAAATACTGAGATATGCACATAAATATCTCAATTTACCAGAAAAATTAGACTTCATTTATATTTAGGAAGCAACAAATCATGCAAGAGTTTGTGTGACATCTTAATTTAGCTCCATTAACCACATCAACTGTGAACTCCTTCCTCTCTCATCTAACAGCACAGCCAAATAATTTTTTTCAAGACCCCCACAGCTAAGCATATCATTTCTTCTGAAAACCCTTAACCAGCTTTCTGTAGACCTGAACTCATTTCATAGCATTATCTGAAATCTCCTCCAAAGTTTAGCTGTCAGTTGGTCTTCCAATTGTACTTTGTAACCTCTGGCACCCAGTGCTTTTGCCCTCCAGTGAAGCTGTCTGTGAATCAAGAACGCATTTCCCTTTGATTCTCATCTAGTTCGTGCTTAACATTCAAGCTTTGGGCTACTACCTAGCAACATTTCTAATTCAAAGTCACAATTCTACAACATTATTACTGAACAATTCCTCTTCATGGTCCCTGCCATAAATTGACTGATTTGTTTATTTTGTCATTTACTTAGGGCCTGACTCACAGTTAGGCAAAATATTCCATGAGGGCAAAGATGACTAAATTATTTATGTTGGCTAAACAGACTAACACAGTTCTTCCTGACAGTATATCTCAGCAAATGCTTCTCAGCAGGTAACCAAATGAAGAAACTTTAAATCCCCCTAGTTATACAATTAATCAATCAGATTCCACGAAAATCTCTTAAGAAATGGATCTATGGTATGACCTTCTTTAAACTCTGTCCTTTGTAGTGAACAGTCACACAGAATTTACACCAACTCATTTTGACCAGAAAGCTAGAAATGGTTCTTAACACAGCAATAGGTTCAAGAGCTCCATGATTTGTCCTAATGTGGTTTCTACTTGGTCTAATTCTAGTTTGAAACTTTAATTTTTTTTCTGATAACATACAGTACTATAAAATTCATGATTCCAGAAAACATACTGCTTTGGTAAATAATATATTTAATGAAGGCCAAGTCACAATATAAAAGTTTTTAATACTCATGTAGGGTCACTTATTTCACAGTTTTTTGGCACACTGATTCCATACCAAAATTGCAATAAAGTGATAGAATGCAAGTGTTGAGCATAGAACTTTATACAGAAATGAACAAAATATATAGGTTTATGTTATGGAGGAATATGTCCTCCTCTTGTAACTGTCATATTTTTAGGTTGAAATAATTTTGCTATAAAATAATGATTCCCTTGAAGTGATCTGTTGGGTTTCTCTACATTCTGTGTTTCAAATGTTTTCAGTGATTTCTCTCTGATATGGGTCTAAAGAGAGGAAATTCCTAGAGATCATGTAGAGAAATTGATGTATATTTTCTGAAATTTGGAGTATACCATATTTCATTATCAATACCATAGCTGAAATATTTAAATATTTATCACAAACACAGAGGTCTCCATTTTGTTTGTAAAACAAACAAACAAACAAACAAAAAACCTGAATTTCCACAGAGGATGAATAAATTAGCATGTTTCCACTCACAAAAAATCCAGAAAGGTGAGGGTCATAGTTAGAAAGACAATGAAAATGTACTGCTCTGTAGTCACTATGAGAGGAGACAGAACACAGCCAGCCTGAGACACTTACAGCAGAAGAACTGATGGAGACACCCTGGAGCTTCTTCTGCTCTGAGCTGAGTAAAGGAATCATCTTTCTTTAGTCATCTGCCAAAGCCCATAGTCACCAGTGCCAAAATCAATGCCAGACAAATAAAAAGATTCGTATCTCCTGCTCTTTTCCACTTGTCACCTCAGGAGAGCAATGGACAGCTCTCCGAAAAGGGAAGGATGGACAGAAATTTTAGCACAGAAAACCAAAGAAGATTGCACTCCTATGCTCACCTGTGGCCCTTCTCTCACAAGCTCAAGCTAGAAAGAGTAAAGAGGCACAACCAGTATGATGCTAATTTCACTGTGAATACTCATGGCTGGATATGCTAATTAATGAACTGAGTGTTTTAAGTGATGGATTTGGCAATTATAATTATATATATATATATATATATATACATATATATATACATATATATATATGTATATATATATATATATATATTTTTTTTTTTTGGCAGCATCGGGGATCGAACTCACAGCCTTGCGCCTGCCAGACAGGTGCTTAAGCCGCTGAGCCAAACTCCCAGTCCTAGTTTTTTTGAGGCAGGGTCACACTATGTAGCTCAGGCCGGTCTTGAACTCGCGTTGTAGCCCAAGCCGGTCTCGAACTCACAACGCTCCTCCTACCTCAGCCTCCCAAGTGCTGAGATTAAAGGCGTGCACCACCATGTCCGGCTTATAATTATATATTTTATCATATATAATACTTTTTTTTTTTTTACACACACACTGGACAGTGGTGTTCAAGCAGGAACAGACACATATACAATAGTGGTACTATTTAATTAACCTGCCTAATATGTCAGAGACATCTGAATTTATGTAACTATGCCATGGTGACAAAACAACGAAATCCTCATTTCTTGGAACATGTCATCATTATGCAGCACAAATTTATTTTTTAGTGGTGGGAACACTTAAAATATATTTTTTAAACTATAGGAAGTTTTTATTTAAACTGAGTATGAACCAAACTGTTACATGTTTTAAAGAGACAGGAAAGTAAATCGCTCAAAAAGTGGTTTGAATAGGCTGTGGAGCAGTTACACTGTGAATATATTATAGCATAATATTTTATTTTCAAAGTAGAATTTGACCTTGGTGTTGATACTGAGAAGGCGAGGAGTAGAAGTAATTTGTGGCTAGGGATAGGAAGCTGCAAAACAGGTTTACAGGAGGGTTAAGATACTGAGAGCAGTGTGAGTTCTGGAAGGAGACAGTTGTAATATGCTATGTGGTCTAGACAGCACTACTAGCTCACTCTAATTATGTAATGAACTTAAAAAGTGAACAGGGAAAGCAATAAAAACATAAACATTACATGGCACGTTGATATTAATGTGATAAAATTGAAATATATTTTAAAAGAAATGCATTTCTGTTTTCAATTTCTAGAGTTAAATGAATAAAGAGTAAAGCAGAAGAAAATAATGCAGTTTGATTGATACAATATAGTGATAAATTTGTCCTGAATAACAAAACATTATGTTATGCCTTACTCATCATGAAGTTAAATAGAAAGATTCTCCCTTTCTGTATTTATTAAGGCTCTGAAGTTATCTATCACATCAAATAATAATTGGCTATTATGGGGACAGATTCTCCCTCATGCTACTTTAAACCAAAGGAATTCCCTGAGTAGGTCAAGAAAACAACGTAAATCGTGATATAATTTACTACATAATGAAACTTGTATGTATTAACTTGATTGGCCTAAAGAATATTAAATAAGTCAAATGTTTTAGTTTCAATTCCTTTAGGGGACAGGAGCCTTTTCTTGTATATTAATAATGTTGCTGCTTATGTAAGTCTCTGAGACACACACTCTCAATCAAAAGTAGACTAGAGAAAAATTTAAGAGCCTTATTTGGAAAATTAGAAAGGAGGGTCAAAATGCAAAGTTAGTTGGAGAATTTTGTATAATATTATATATACTTATATCATATGAATTCTTAGTTAAAACATAACATCATCTGATGGAGAGCCCTAGGGAATCTAATCCTGAAGCTATATCAGTTAACATACTACTTGTCTTTATTTAAAATATGTTTATTAGTTTTCCATCATTGTGACCAAATACCTGAAATAAACGATTTAAAGGATGAAGGGTTTATATCAGCTCATAGTTTCACGGATTTCGGTTATTGGTTAGCTTGCTTCAAGGCTGAAACCTCATGGTAAAAGTGCATGGTAGAGGAAAGTGGTATGTGGCAAGGCAGGGAGAGGACTAGAGGAAGAGTCCAAGAGGAAGCGTCTTAAGACCAGAAATAGTACCCCAGATCAGGCTCCAAGCCACTCGGATATAACCAGAAGTGTGTTTTCCTTATCCCTAAGTATCTCTCAAATCAACCCAGCTGACAATGAGGTTTAACCATAAAATTATACTATATCATTCAATTTGAATTGAGCTCACATAAATATTTTTGGTAATTTTAAAAACATATTACTGACAAAGTACCATATATTCTGTTTCAAATCTTGTCTTTATTCTGTACACACTTGCACTAAAAAATAAAGAATTCTGCTGTGAGCAGTCACAAAATGATCAAAGGTTTCCCATCACAGCAATTAAAGAAAACATATTTCTTTGTTTTATTAACCTCACTTAAAAATGAAAATTTGGGTCCTATTATCCTGAGACCTAATTTGAAGTGTAAATTTTTAGTTATGGTTATTGTTATTTCAACCAATGGCTACAAAATTGTCAATACATAGTTTATATACGTGGTTACGAATTTCTTCACATACATATTTAATCTGCTCATCAAATATCAAAACATCTGGACTGTTATTGTGATCCAAAATGTTGAGTTGCCTTAATTGCATTTCCTCTTATAACTTGAAATTGAACATTTTGTTTTTGACAGCTGAAGATGCTTGTGGAGGAACAATGAGAGGATCCAGTGGTATCATATCCAGCCCTAGTTTTCCTAATGAGTACCATAACAACGCAGATTGCACTTGGACCATTGTAGCAGAGCCTGGGGACACAATTTCACTCATATTTACTGATTTCCAAATGGAGGAAAAATATGATTACTTAGAAATAGAAGGTTCTGAGCCACCTACAATATGGTAAGTAGTTTTCATTAACCTAGTATTGCTGTCATTTTCTGAGACAAACTGGGAAGCACAGTAGTAACACAGACCTTTAAAAATTTGGATATTTAAAACATCCTACAGGAAAGTTACAGGGGGCAGTTTGAGAACTCAGATATATTATTGAGGACTGACATAGTAAAATGAAAGACTGAAATTCTGAAGCATGGATCAGAAGTATTGCTCTATCACTCTATCAGTGAAACATAATTTATGCCCCTATCACAATTTAAGGAAATAAAGGTTTTTCTATATTAGTTTACAGTTATGTACAGTTTTTGAAACTAATTACTTTTTCCTTGCATAAATTATTTACTTATTTTGTTATATGAAGACAAAAATTAAACAGTGAAAACTGCAAAGACACAGTTTTTGGCACATATTTTTAAATTAAAATGTTTCTTTATATTATTTTAAGACATACACTGTCTACTGATATCAGTGATCAGATTATGAGTCAGTAATTCAGAGAAAGAATACTATTGTTGAAATGAAGAAATGGGCAAACATTAAACAAGGAAAGATCTTTTAAGTCATGGAAAACTTATCTAAGAACAGAATGAATTTATTCAATACAATTACATGAAGTTTGAATTCTTGAATTAAAACTGAAGTATGGAGATTGATTTAAAGTGGGGTTTGATTAGCCTCAGAAAGATCACTTAAGAGGTGATTACAGTAATTCAAAAAAAGATCACAGTTGCTTGGATTAGGGTCTTTATTAACAAAACAAAGAAGTAGAATAAGTTGAAGAAAATACAGAGGAGATATAATCAAAAGGACTTTGTAATGGATTGGAGACTGAACCTGAGGATCAATGATATATAAAGGTCAGGGTTAGAAGAATGATCGTTCACTTAGGAAGTGCACTGAGAGAGGTAGAAGGAAACTGTAGGGAATAAAGTATCACAAAGAAAGGGACAAAGGAAGAACAATGACAACAAGAAAGAGGAGAAGCCATTGTGAACTGTTAGTCAAAGAACAGGCAATAAATGTTTAAAACAAGTCACAGTTGGTGGGCTGAAAGTAATATATTAACTATTTTTATCATCGTAAATCCTACTTTTAAAATTGGACAACAGTGAAGTATTTAAATAAATACATGTTTTTTCACTTTCTACCATTAGACCCTCTGTATTCAGTTGTTTTATCTATCTTCATAATTTTTATAGAACATTGTGGTGAAACCCAGTAGAATCCTGATGTAAAATATTAGAAAATATTAAAACTATTTTAAAAATTACAACTTATGGTGGTTCATATTCAACATATATCAAGGTATAGTTTAAAATTATGCCATGAATTTTCCAATAATTACACGTGTATGATATGTAAACTATGTCAATATAATGTCCTTTTCAAATGTCCAAAATATTTGAATAGTTCATGTAATGAAAAAATCAGAAACACTCTTTTGTAACACCAGTTCCTATGCCACCACTGAACGCTAAAAACCAAATTTAACATTTTTACTTTGTGGATCATAATATTCCTATTTATGTTCATGTAGCCATGTTCTCATTTCATATTAAAACATTCTTCATAACAATTTGTATGTTGTTTTATCAAAATTAGTTGCTACAATAATATGCACTATCCAGATCCAAGATTTTTTTTCTCTCCACTTTCTTCTTTAAATGATAGTGGGATACTGCTTACTTCCTCTTCCTCAGAAAGAAAGCAGAGGCTGAGAAATTCATTATTTAATTAGTGCTTTAAATTAATGGTACAGTAGTGTTTGAGTAAACTTGTTAAAACTTTGTTATATACTGAATCAATAATAAGGTAATTTGTCATGTTTTAAGAAAGTCATGCAAATATTTAAACTACATTAAATTCCTAAAATGTCAAATAAATAATGTCAAAAAGTAACAATATTTTACATAATCACTTGTATATCATAAAACAAACTTTCTTTTAAATTATATTAGTTACAGAATTGGTATAC
>RJWM01045960.1:0-12545 GCA_004363535.1 Dasyprocta punctata
TCTAGTTGGAAAAAGAAACCAGGTTAGGCACATCAAATGTTCCCTGCTGAAGGAAATGCAAAACCAAACCATCCATAGTCAAATTTTCCATTTTCTTAGGTGAAGAAAAGTAAGGTAATGCAGGTGGCAGGAGAAATGGAAAAAAGTCAGCTGCTAGCAGGCAGACGTTTTGACAGCTATTTTGAAACAATTAAGAGGATATTTAATACCACAACCAGGTTAGAATGAACCAAGGACTGTTGGTCAAAATGAAAGGAAATACAAGTTCATCTCATACAGGTCAATATGTTAGAGGATAAGTTGTAGGCAGTAAGTTGTAAAGTGATTAAGTGTCATATTTGTTCATCATTTTAAGATGCTGCAGAGCGGATAATTTGTATAAGGACTGATCATTTAATATTTCAGTAACAATTTTTAAGACCATCTTTTTCTGTAAAGTATTATAGCTATGATTAATCTGATTCATCAATGGAATTATTATCATTTATGTGAGCTAATGCTAATAGTGTTTTTGTTTTTGTTTTTTGTGGCACCCAGGATCAAACTCACAACCTCATGCCTGCCAGACAGGCACTTAAGCCACTGAGCCAAACTCCCAGCCCTAGTTTTTTGAGGCAGGGTCACACTATGTAGCTCAGGCCAGCCTTGCACTTGCATCGTAGCCCAAGCCGACCTCGAACTCACAACTCTCCTCCTACCTCAGCCTCCCGAGTGAGCCACCACGCCCAGCCAGATGGCTATAATTTTAAAAAGATGGGTAATAACAAATGTTGGTATGGAAAATAGTACAATGAGAAGTTGGACAAGCCAGCATAATCTCGCCACCTCAAAGTTACCTGATCGGCAACTTTAATCTCCCTTTGAGACGTAACTGATCACACCCATGGGGATTAAAATAGGAAACTTGGTGGAGCTCAGTATTATTTGGCCCACGACTACCTAAAATAGCCCATATCAATGGTCAGAAGCTTTTGTGGTTTTGGACAGGCTGGTAGGGGGGACCAGGGATTAAACTCACAACCTTGTGCTTGCTAGGCAGGTGCTTACCCTACTGAGCTAAATCCCCAGTCCAAGAAGTTTTTGTTTTAAAGGCAGAATTTAGGCAAGAATGTGTACTATAACTGCTTCAGCTAAACACAAATAGAGTTTGCTAATTGTCAGTGTGGTGCTCTTTGGAGTACACCACCTTGTCGTTACTAGTTTCTAAAATACAAACAATGGTTCCAATAAAGACAGTCTACTCGAGGTGCAAACAAACCCACCAACGCAGAAGCCTTGGGTGAGCTCTGCTTCAGGGCTCCCAGCTGTCCTCAGCTGTGGCAGCTGTGGTTCCCACAGCACTCCACTCTCTCCCACAGATCAGAACACAGACGCAGAAGCCTCTTCAATGTAATATTTGCTGCAACCACAACCGGTGGAGAAGGGAGGCACAGGAGAAGCAATCTATTTGCCAGTGCTCATCTACACAATTAAAGCCTGCTATATAAGGAGATGAGTCAGCTCCTTTTGTCCTAAACCACACACAGCAAAGTGGAAGTGGGGAGTTTTACAGCCAGAAGATTTAATTTCCTAAAGATGCCACAGACCTTTAAATTAGTATTTAATAAACCTCTAAGGGCAGTAGAATAATTTTCTGCAGATTCATTGTGTTCTTAATACAAAAAGAGCAACCATAATTAAATTAGAAGTCTGCTTAAATATAGGACTAGGTTTCTTAGGACTAGGAACCAGGTTAAAAGGTATGATAGAACTACTTTATTGTGGTAATCAGCTAATACAGGAGCTAAAGGCTCAAATACTCATTTCATTCATGAAAAAAACAAATTGAAAATACAGACAAGTATAAACTATTTTATTTCTCAAAATAATTGTTAAAACACATTAGAAAACTAAATGTTTCTAATTCTAAATATCTGAACCTTTCTAAATCACCTAAAAGTTTCCAAAGTAGAAATAATGATATAACTGAGTTCCCTTTCAATCTATTATATAAGAACTTATTTTTGAAGAATGCTGAACCCTATTATACGAATTTATGATAATATAAACTGCTTAAATACTCAGCTTTGTTTTGAAGTCTCATGTGAAAATAATAACTGCCCTCAAACAGATCTGCTTTTCTGTTTTAAGATAGAATTGTTACTTACTGAATCTTAACTTTGTTTTAATGGGGGGGTCCCATGGAGTATCCTATGAAGTACTTTCATACACAGTGAAAAATCATATAGCACTCAGAGAAGGATTCCATTTCAGAAACTACTCCAAGCCTAACCTTACCATAAACCACCTGACCTTGTGTAAGAATGACCCAAAAGAGGATCAATCAAATTTGAAATTATCTATAGCTAAGTTTAAAAGGTACAATTTTTAAAAAATAGTAGGGTTTCTTCTTTGCCCTGTCATACATCTGGGGAATTTTGAAAATAAGGGGAAATCCAATGAGATAGTAATTATGGCAATCCAGCTAACTTCTGTTTTTAAGGTAGAAGTTGTTTTGTCACTCTTTTGAGTCACTTGCCATCACAGGGACACAATCCCCAACACCCACAATTTAAAGAAGCAGGGTTCATTTTGGCTCACAGCTTTAGAGGATTCTATGCATAGGTGCTGCTCCAGGCAGGAAGGGCGTGATGGAAAGGACTCAGAGAAGAGGGGCTCACATCCTGGTGGCCAAGAAGCAGAGAAGGAAGAAAGGAGCCAGAGAAACAAATATGCCCTACCAGGTCCTGCCGCCAGTGACCCACTTCTGACCAGGCCCGCCTCCTAACACTTCTTTCACAATGGATTCATCAACAGGAAAGTCCACTGATGAGTACGCACCCCCATGAGCCAATCAACTTCCAAAAGCCACTTCTGAATACATGAGGCTCTGGGGGAACATCCTAAATCTAAACCACAATGCCATCCTCCTGCTACCCACCAGTTTCAGGAAAAACCTCCAACTTCTTAGTGAGACCTAAGGCCCTGTATAAGCTGACTCCTTCAGACTACCCTCTTTATCCTCCCACCAGTGCCACCTAGTCATAATCCTCCTCATGCCTGCCTTTCTGCATCCTTAACTAGGCCAGGCTCATTCCTGCCTCGAGACATTTGCATTTGCTACATCCCTTCTTCCTGAAATGGTCTCCCCCGCAGCCCCACATGATTCGCTCACTACACAAATGGCACACACTGACAGAAGGGCTTCTTGATGACTCTAGCTGAGAAATTCCCTCCCACAATTTCCTTCATAGCAACCAGAACATCTAATTACCTAAATATGCCACAGACCTTTAAATTCGTATTTAATAAACCTCTAAGGGCAGTGAAATAATTTTCTGCAGACTCATTTTATTTTTGATGCAAAAAGAGCGGCCATAATTAAATTACCATACTCTGCTTAAACTAATACACACACACACACACACACACAGACTGTTTTCTTAGTATACTTGTTTATTTTGTCTGTCTTATTTAGATACAAGTTACAGTAGGGCAAGGCAATACTAGAGTTGTTCCTAGTACTCAGGGGGTCCTCAATAAATGTGTAAGAACTTGAAGCAAGTTTTATTTCACTAGGGAAAAAGTGGTTTCTGCAGAGATATCTCATTTTTTTAGGTCAGCACTGGAATCCCTAGATTAGTTTCTGAGCCTCTAAATTTTCATCAACCTATTTTAGCCTTCTCTCTATAGGGGCAGGTGCTCTCATAAGTCATTTGGGAAATGGTCCATGCCTTTTGCTGGGATATATTTAAGCTTATTTAATTTTTTGACATCATAATGACACTTCTCCAAGAAGTGACTGTGAATTAAACAGAAGAAGACAAAGAAAGATATAATAAAATATAAATGTGAGGTTTGGACATGTTGAATGTCACTGACTACATGTAGGTTTTCTTTTAAAATAGTATTTCTATATGGAAAACCTGAACAATTTATTAGCCAAGAGAAGAAAACAATAACTAATCATAAGGCCCTCAATTAGAGAAACACTGTTAAAAGTTTGATACTGTAAGTTTATAATTTCTTTTGTCATTTTTTTTACATATATAAACTTTTAAAAACAAAATATAGAGCCAGGTGTGGTAATGCACACCTGTAATATCTGCTCTCTGGGAGGCCAAAGCAGAAGGGTCGCAAAGTTCAAATCCAGCCTGAGCAATTTAGCAATGTAGCAAGAGTCTGCCTCTAGATAAAAAAAAAATTTTAAAGACCTGAGGATATAAGAGATTAAATCCCCAGTACTACACACACATACACACACACATACAGGTCTTGCTGTACACCCATCTTTGTAAACTGTGGAAGTTTTCTAAGTCCAATAATATATAGTGAGTATTTTTGTTATAAACTATCCATATATAACTTGACTTAAGTACTTTTTCAACAATATCTACTGAGCTTTAATGAATTACTGGTCTTGAAGCAAGCAGGTGGCATCAAACACTTTTACTGCAGCCAACCCAGTGAAAAATACTGTAGAAATTCAAGATGGTTGTTTCGGGATGCAAAGGGAGCTTGAAGATCAAAATTTTAGAGAACAAAATCATTTTTAATTAAATTAAGAGGTCCAAGATAAGGCTCAACAGAACACAGAATGAGTCCATGCACAATAGGTGGCCATGACTCAAAATGCATATTGATTAAAATAAAATACATTCTCCTAGAATTGTTTTAAGATTGAGAGCAAGACAAAAGGGACAGTAGAGGGAAAGAAGGGAGAGGAAAAACACATGTACTGCGCTTGGGAAAAGTGTCCAGAGCACCATGCCAAAAGAAAGAGATCAGAAACCTCACAGGTGGGAGGATCACAGAGAGCCAAGAGACCAAGAAAATACCTTTGGCTTAGGTCAAAGAGAGCTTAAAAATGGGAGATGGCCCTCCTGCCAGGACCAACAGGAGCTGTGAGAGCAGATCCAGCCTAGTGTGGCGGTAGATGCAGGCAGAACTGGAAAATAACGGTGCATGGAGCTTGGAGGAAGAGGGACCTGCAGACTGCAAGACTGATCAGGCAGCAAATGGTTCAGCGTAAGTGCTGAATGTGCCAAATTCCTTCAATAAAACCACCAAGGAAATAGATAAAAGGAAAAAGTGTGCTGGCTGCTTTAGACAAGGAGAATCATCTGGAAGAGGTCACCTTGCCTTCAGGCATGTAGTGGAGTTTCTGTAAGCCACACACATCTCATAGCCATTCAGGGTGATCAGGAAAGCAGAGAAGGAAGAACACAAGAGTGTGTGTGAATGGGAAATTCTCCCTTACCTGTTCTCAGGAGGAAGTGGCCTAAGGGTTACCTGGACTAGATGAGTACGTTCTGTGGGTTTGAATTTTGTAGCAATGGGAGAGAAAAGACAATTAAAGCAAATCTGGGAGAAGTTTATGAAGAGAAATAGGCACTTTAGACTTGGGACTCACAGCTCATAGTCAAAGGAGTCTATTAGTTTTAGGTTTCAGAAAAATTGTCATCTTTTACACTTGTGCCAAGTGAACAGTGAACAGAATGACACTATTCTTTCAATCATCTTGTGAGACGTACTTTCTATCCCCTGTCCTCTACTAGCCCTTCCCACAGCCCCCCCACCCCCAGCCACCCCCCGCAGTATCTCTCAGTGCCAGCTCACCACGACATTTATGTGAAATCTTCAGAAGCTGCGTTTCTGGGTTGGATGTAGTCTTTTGTACACATGTCACACCTTCTCTCTCTTTCTTTACTCTAAAATTATTTGAGGAGCTGCTGAGACAGCAGTATCTCAGGCTGGCCTTGAACATACTCATCATGTGGCCTAGGCTGGCCTGGAATTCTCAGCAATCCCGCCTCAGCCTCCTGAGTGCTGAGAGGACAGACACACGTCACTACACCCAGCTGAGGGCATGGTCTTCGTGTGATCCCTAACTGAAGTCCCACAAGATTCAGAACCATGGCATGCAGTGTATAGATGCTCAATCAGTGTCTGCTTCATGACAGTCAACGTACGCTCTGTCTCACAGGCTAACACACACGATTCCAAACAAGACCTCATTGCTGTCCTTACTCTGGTTACCAGGGAGCGTGAATAAACGAATCCTGGTTTCTAGGCTTCACTTCCTGCTCTCGATCCCCAAGCACAAAGACCTTGTTCAGTGTTGGTCATGCTGGTACTTAGCGTGGTACCTCACAGGAAGCATTTCCATAGGAACGCAGCTCCAACGCTGGTCCAGGCTGGCCAGGCTCCAGAAGCCCCAGGCCTTCTCACTGCACAGTTTCTATTTTAATTGTGAAATAGGAAGAGTGAAAGTCTCTACCCCCAAGTGTTCTGCGAAGATGAAATGAATTACGTGTAAAGCTGCCAGGGCACCTGATTGGTCCTCCTGATTGTGATGATGACGCCCAAGTCCTCTTTCAGTCTGAGCGGCCACCCTAGGGCTGCTGCCATCATGCCCTGCGGCTCTCAGAGAACCGAAGCTGTGTGGGGTCCTCAGTTAGACTGTCTTTTTTCTGACTTTGAATGCTCACTCTTTTCCTGAGTTACTCAAGCAGGAGGCATTGTTCCCTAACACATTTTAGAATGTATAATGTGTTTACTCACAGATCCCTCTCCTTTCCTGGAAACCAGACGACCAGGACAAGGCCATTGTCCTGCTGCATTCCGTAATGTCATGCTGACCCCACCTCTGAGGATTCATTGCCGGGCGAGCCTTGCCTCGTTCTCGTTCTCTCTGTAAGGCAGACATCTCCCACATGACGCTCTGCAGTTCTTCATATAAATAGACTTTCCCATGTGCCCTTACCAGCCACATCCAGACTTGTACAAACCCCATCTGAGTACTAGACTCCTTCTAAATCCCACCCTGTAATCATAACTCCATATTTCCAGCTAGCTTGGAACTGTCTTAGAGTCTGACTAGCAGTTGGATTATCAAGTGAGTTGAACCACAAGCAACAGGAAGAGGCAAGGAGCCTTGAAAGCCACCACACTATGTGAGGTCACCTTGTCCTTTAAGTTCAAGTGAATGAGCTGGGATTTTCTTTCTTCTTGCTAAGCCAATAGTGCTGTACTCTCCCAGGACAATGCCTTGTTTTTCTCCTGGTGACATTTGGCGCCAAGTTTCTGCACTCCTTCATCTTTATACAAGGTCTATGGCAGTTTTTGGCACAGAACATTCCCTGTGCTGGTGGTCATCACCTCCAATTTCTTTGTCACCCTAAATGCCACCAACACAAGGTACAGATAGAGCTGATTTTGACTTTAAAAATTTCAAGCAATGGAAAGAGTTCGTATCATATCACTGCCAGTAATTTAAAATCAAATACAGTCAACCCTCTGTTATCTTCAATTCCACACCCTAGAAGTCAACCAACTGTAGATCAAATATATATATAGATAGATAGATAGATAGATAGATAGATAGATAGATATAGATATAGATATATAGATATATTCATATATTTGGGGAAAAAACAGAGAAACAGTGTGTCTATACTAAAAAGTGTACAGTTTTTGTCATTATTCCCTAAGCAATAAAACATCTTAGCATTTTAATTGTATTAGGTATTATAAGTAATCAACAGATGATTTAAAGTATACTGCAGACAAGATAGATAACTATACTACTAATCTCTGTTAGTTCATCAAAAAGAGCAGTTTGTGCTTTCATTGTCCAATTGATCATTTTTTCATGCCTATCTAAACAACTACTTTGAAGATAACAATGCACAATATATTAACCAGTGTTAATTTCCTATTATTATGTCTTGAAATTCTGTACCATTGTTTTTATTCTTTTTTTGTTTTAAAATTAAAAAAAAATAAAGTACACTGCAAGATATGCATTGGTTATATGTAAATAAGCCATTTTATATAAGGGACCTGAACATCCTTGGATTCTGACATTCACTGGGGAGAGGGGATGTCCTGGAGCCAGTCCCCTGCAGATACCCAGGGACAACTGTATCATCTCCTATTTTTAAAATATTGTGACTGCCTTTCCACCTAGTTTTTTCACTGGCCCCCTGAAGCCTTCCTTCCATTTTCCTGGAACCTCTTCCCCTTGTCTCAGGCTGTTTAGCCCCTTCCTCAAAGTCCTCTGAACTCTGGCAGAGTGGTTCACATCTCATTGTTATGCATTTTTCAGATCATAAACCTAAGATTCTGCTTTACATCCCTGCAGCAGCCTATTTTGATGTTATCCTTAAGCATAACAGGTCTCTCCTTAGGGGAACTCTAGGCTGGTTATTGAAATAGCATTATCCCCCCACTTGAACAAAGGAATAAAAGAATGTTGACAAGTCTGTAAATCTCCATGGTTGCATTCTTAGGGAGAAAAAAAATCTCTTCAGTACCTTGCCACGTTGGCTCTTCCAGGAAATTGCCTATAATCCATGAATTTTGGCAATGCAGAACCCAGATATGGGTGAAGGGAACAAGAGTAGGCAGACCTCTGTGTGTAAGGCCATGCACAAGGAAGTGTGCAAAAACAAGATGGAAAGCACACCTGGGCACGACAACACGTGTGAATCCAAAGCTACGCAAAACAGCATGAAACCCATTCTTGCTGAAATAAAACCCCATCTGTCCCACACAATCATTTCTCCCTTATTAAATAAGATGCCAAGTTACATTCATCGGCTTGGCATTTGGCCTATTCAAGAACAAGCATCAGAATCTCCCTAAGTTTGTTCCTGGATATGAACAATGGTGATTACTGCTGTTGTTTGCGGATCTTTCCTGTCAAAACAGCTGAGTGATTGCAATCGGCATGCAGAAGGAAGGCAGAGTGGAGCATGCCAGTATCTACTGCAGTCATTTGCCAGTGTAATGGAGGTTTGTCAATTATCTTGTCATGCATCCACTTAAGCTGAATTTGAAAACAGTAAATGTCATACAAAAGTGTAAGTGATTTATATACAACACTACAGGAGCACTTAAAATCTGCAATGCAATAAAATGAGATACACCAACAGATTGCATGTTTTGTGGTTATTACCACCAAGGCAAAAAATGAAACAAAAAACAAAACAAAAAAAAAAACTTGAAAAAAAAGAACTATTTGAGAGTAATCAGATCCAAAGCACAAATAACTTCTCATGGAACCCCTCCGCCAACTCTAAGAACATCCAATAACTAATAATGCTTTGGTGATTTAAGTAGCAAACGCTCTAACCCTCAAATCAAGTCAGTCTGTTCTCTGCTGCACTTTAATGTCTGATAATGTACCATCTGACGAAATGCAAAAGGCCTTGCTAAAGGCAAGAGAGACTAAAATTCTAGAAAATTCAAGATAGATCATAAGCTCTGGCTAAGTGACTATATGTGTGCTGATCTATTTTAAAACAGCCGATCTTCTATTTGCTTTTTTTGGAGGTTTGCTCTTTGAAATCACATTTTTAAATGAGAGCATTGAGATGTTTTGTTTCCATTGCTAGATCTGTTATCAAGAACAAAACAAGTTCAGAGACAAGAAATCAGAAATTGGTCACACACCTAGCTTCTCTTTTATTTTTCATCCTCTGCTCTGCTATTCCATCAAGGAGCTTCTTTGATCTAGTGCTTCTATTACTTCCTATCGGTTGACATGACTTCAATCTATCTCCTGCCTTCTCTCTCCACAGCTTGTGACTTTGTTCTCAGTCCTCCTGTGTGAATTCTAACCTGTCTGCACAGCTGTTTTACCCTCTAGATTGGCTTCTTGCACTTGGCTTACATATTGTATCCTTTCTGTCCTGTTCACAATTCCACACTGCCTGGGATATTTTCCATTTTGGCCTTTGGTCTTTCAGTCTTTATTTTTATTACTTTCATATTTTTATTGCTCTTTTTGACAGTATCTTTATCATAGCTCCTGTAATGACATGCTCCTACATTGTCCACATGCCAGCCACCAAATGTTTAGTGCACCAATTCGGTTTCAGCACTGAACAGCTTATTTTTCCCAGCCAAAATCCCTGTCCTCTCTCTCCACAATCCACCTGCATTTGTCTGCACAAAGCCAGACTACCTCTGCTCAGGTAGAAACTGACCATACATAATTAAGCACAACACAGAGCAACTCTAAATTATTCTGGCCCATTGCAAAGAAACACTGGATTCTTTATTTAACAAAACAGAAACATAGGCAATCTCATAGAAGAGCAAATTGCATGTTACAGCTACTATATTTGATGTATCATATGAATTATTATTATGCTTACAAACTTCACCAAACATTAACAAATTCAAATGAGAGATAAAAAGAGGATTTTCTTTAGAAAAGGGGAACACGGGAGACTCCAACCTGAAGGATCAACCTATTCAGGAACCGAGGCCCAACTGTAGTCAACAGTTTATGAAGCAGTGTGGCTGTCACATCTACCCTTGAACTTTTATATTCAGATGACCGGACAGGCCAGCATCTGTGCATGTGATACAGTTACGAACTGCCATAAAGGAGACAGTTTCAGTTTGTCTTGCACCTTGTTGTTTTGTTTAAGATGTAAATGGAATCATTTTATCTAAATCTCTTTAAGATGTAAAACTTCTGCTCTTTTTGACATTGTTCTTTGACATCAACAACAAAAATCAGATCATAAACTCTAGGATTATAGATAATGAGCTATTATCTCACAAGTTCTAAATTGCTCCCATATTGTAAGGGAGGTTTTGATGAAAGCACATTAACTCCTTTGTCTGTCATTGAAATGCAGTTCTGATGAGTTTATATTTAAACATGGCTAAAGGACAGTGGGAAATGGAAAAGTGACGTGGTTCATGGCTGCAGGCAATTTACTTTCTAAAGCAGAATATTACTAATACAAGTTTTGAAAATGAATAGAAGTCGGGCATGGTGGTATATACTTGTAACCCAAGCACTTGGAAGGTTGAGGCAGGAGGGTCTGCCAGTTCAAGGCCACCCTGGGCTACATAACAATTTTGAGGCCATCCTGAGTTACTTATTGTTGTAGTCAGGGGTTGCAAGGAGAACGATTACATACAGGACACAGAATTTATATTATTTTATGATGGCCACCCAGAGTTAAATACAAGAAAGTGAAGGAAATCTGTCCACAACACTAAAGACCTAGAAAATCCAGTTGAGGGCCTGGATCCCACAACAAAGTCCTGCATGAGTTCAGCTGAAAATCTAGAACCTATGATAATGCCTCCCATGAGTCCAACCAGAAGCCTAGATCCCATGACAATGACTCATGCAAGTCTGTTTACAGAGCTGCACTGGAAAGGCCCAAAGGTCAGCGGTGGAAGCTAGCAAGTCTGTGCGGTGGGGTGAAGGAGCTGTGCAGTAGGTTGAGGGTTCTACACTGGAGCCAAGAAGTCATGCTCAAAATAAGGACCAGGGCTCTCCTGAAAAGCACCACAGCCATCCTCAGCAACAATGTGGTACTGAGCTCCTCTGATGATGAGAATAGTTGAGGACATATCAGGAAGCCAGCATGACAAACTTCTGGATATTAAATAGCATACATCTTTCCCCCTGGAGCCAGGAAGTGATGCTCAAAGTAAGGAACAGAGCTTCCCCAAAGTGAACCACAGCCATTCTCAATGACAAGGTCCCGAGCTCCTCCAATGATAACTGCCAAGTTCATATCAGGGGAGCCAGCTTGACAAGCTTCTCCATCAATGACTCCATACAACAACAACATTTATGCTACTCTTCCCCTCCAGGTCTCCTTTTTAAACTAGCAACAGTCCTCAGGTAGGTCATCCACTTTCAGTACCATGTTGATTCAGTTTAGCTAATGCTTAAGTTGACCACAAGTTACCATTCCACTACACCTAGCAAGACTCTGTCAAAGAAAGAAATAAAGAAAGAGAGAGAGAGAGAGAAAAGGCATTCAAATAAGCACTCTAGCAGAAATAAGCATTCAAATAAGCACTCTAGCAGAAATAAACATGCTGAATTCTTTTATCAAAGAAATTACATAAAAGCAGGAGAGGTATGTGAAATTAGATATAACTGAGTTCAGATCCCAATTCTATTGCTACTGGTTTGTGAGTACCATAAAAACTGTTTAACTTTCACAATCAGCCTAGTTTTTTGTTTTCATCTAGTAAAGAGGGATGATTTCAAATATCTTCAAAGTTAAATGCAATTCCAAATAAAAAATACATGATTACATTTATCATGGGAAATTGGTACAAGTACATAATCATTTTCTTTTTCATCTCCTACCACTCCCTCCCTGTTTATTGTATTACTTCCAGCTTCATTATTTATTGATGATCCATACACACATAAACACACACAGAGAAGTGTTTGTAAAAGGGGAGAATTTAAACTCCTCATTCATTGCCAAATTGGCCCAGTGTTTAAACCTGAGTGACACAGAGCCAGGGAAATGAATGAAACTGGTATAGTCTTGCAAAGAGCACTGTGGACATGGTTTGGAAAATGAATTGGTCTGAAAAAGATGAAACTATAGAGACAGGAAAAAAGATTGGTGTTTGTCAGGGGTTGAAAGGCAGGAAGGATAGAATGCGCTGAACACAAAAGTCTTTAGAACATTTGAATTACTGTGTGTGATACTAAATGATAAATATATATATATATATATATATATATATATTTTTTTTTTTTTTTTTTTTTTTTTTTTTTT
>RJWM01045961.1:0-12544 GCA_004363535.1 Dasyprocta punctata
AAAAAAAAAAAAAAAAAAAAATTCCTGTCAGAGTCAGCACTGAACTGACTGTGGGCAATAAGCTGAACACATATTTTGACACTCCTGCATGTGTGGCCCAAGAGATCCACCTGGGCCAGGAGGACAAGTGGCCAGAAGTAAATGGGCAGGGTTTTGGTGTGGTTTTGTATAATCTAATCAGTGGATTGCTCCTCTTTGAAGGAAGAAATCTGAAGCAAGTGCAAGAAAGGGAGATACAGAATCCCTTTCTACCTCTCCACAGACTGTGAACAGTTTCTGAAGCAAGTCTTTGTCCTAACCCAAGAAGCATGGCATTCTAGATCACATCATGGAGTAATGGATACATGAAGGAGATGAGGGGCTGGGGGTTTGGCTCAGTGGCTTAAGTGCCTGCCTGGTAGGCATGAGGTTGTGAGTTCGATCCCTGGTGCCACAAAAAAAAAAAAAAAAAAAAAAAAAAAAAAGGGAGATGAGCTTGAAACACTCATTGAACCAGAGCTAAACATCTCAGACCAGAAAAGAATAAATGTGAAGGCTGTCATGGGATTCTCAGAAACCTAAATTCATGCATCTCCTTCAGAGAGGAAATGTGATGAAAAGTCAGCTGCCTGTATTTTGCTGAGGAGAAAATCTTCTGAGCCGGACTCCCCTCACTCCAGTGCCAGCAGGAGTCTTTCACTTGCTAGTGTGTGGCCAGACAGCGACCTGGATAAAAGCACCCGCTGGGCTCCTAGCTGTGAAGTGCAGACAAGCTTGTCTTGCAGCAGGACTCAGAGGCCGCACCTGACCAGGCGGGACCAGCTATTCCTTCAGCTGTTTCCCACCTGAGGAAGAGTCAAAGCAGCACTGCACAGAGGGACCTCAGGAAGGTGAAATTTCCTCCTGGAAATCTGCAAGGGCTGTCAAGGCTAAGAAAATCACCGCAGCCAGTTCTGTATGTGTGAACTCAAGTAATCCTGACAGACACTCCTGAATGTGAAAAAAAAAAGGCTGGCTGCACCCCGTAGTGGCAGCACAGAATCATTTGGAACGATGGAGCAAAACCCTTACTTTTGCGCTGAGAGACTGTCTGTGGACAGGCACTTAGTAATTCATAGTGTGAAAACCAGCAGCATCATTCCTGGTCAGAGAACCACAGTTGCTACAACCCACAGTATTAGCAGTGCCACAACCCAGAATGGCATCCACGTACCTATCTGCCAAAGTATGACAAGGAAGCAAAACCTCAGTCCCTCCATTTCACTTGGAGAATGAAAACCAATAGTTTTATGGTTCCCAGGGACATGCTGAGGGAGATCCAAAATGTCCTGGGAACACAGAATTGCTTCCACGAGCAGAGGGGGCACTTCCATCCCTTCTCTAGCCAAGGTTTTGGGCCTGGTGAGAAGCCCGTGCAGTGGGAGATGAAAGTCTGTAGGCTGCCAAGACCTTCTGAATGGGGTCCATTTTAAGTGGAAGGCAGGCACACCTGCAGCATTCAAAAACGTTGCTTCCAAAATTGCCAGTGAGCTGAAGCTTTAGCCTATTATCACTTAAATAAAGTAGGAATGACAGTATTTTCCTGAACACTGGTGGAAATGTATAGTATAATGTTTAGGCAGTAACATTTGCATCTTCTAAATCATGACTTAAAAGTCTGAGGGTGAGACAAAAAAATTCTCATAGCATACGTTCATATTTGGCCTCACTATCCATCTGTGTTTTGTAGTAGTTTCCTATTCTAGGGCCTTGGTGCAAAACAGCTTTCATTCTTCTTGTGATCTCCCATAGCACCTAGGTCAGCCTTGGCAGGGGTTAGGTATTTTGTGTTAGGAACTTGATGGACTTGAATAACTTTTCATTGAGTGGTACATTATAGACAATTTGGAAGCTAGGGTGATCCCCACATCAGAGTCACCGATGGTCCGTATCTGGGGTACAAGTCTAGTGCTGCAGTTCCTTTCCCTTACACTGGCCACACATCTGTGACCAGAGCAACTCTGGAAGTCACTTAGTAGTGCTCTTGGAACTCCCACGAGACTAGGGCCCTAAATGATATGCAAAGCAGAGTCCCCCTTGAACTGGAACTCTGCTACCTGGATCTACCTTGGATTTGTTTTTCTATTTGTTGCAGCAGCTCCCATATCTTAACTCATACAATGGTGCATTCTATTTCTCTGATCTTATGTTAAAATCATCTAAAAAATGTGACCTGACTTCTGAAAATACACAGTCTTTCATAGAAAACCTGTAGCAGATATTCATGAGACTCAAAAGAGCCCCACTGCTTTGACGGCATGTTTTTCAGTTTCCAGCTGTATCAGTCTTCAAGCCTTGCTTTTGGGCGGCAGCATAAGGACCGCTGAGCTGGATTCAGAGATGAATATCTAGAAAATGAACACAGGGCTTCTATTAGAAGTCTTCATCCATGAAATTAATTCCTCCTCAAAATCTTTTTGTTTTGTTTTTGCTATTGTTTGAGATAGCATCTCACCATGTAGTTCAGGCTGGCCTCAAATTCACTATGTAGCCCATGCTAGCCTCAAACTCACAGTGCCTTTCTGCCTCAGCTTCCCAAGTGCTGGGATTACAGGCGTGCACCACCACACCTGACTAAATCATTTTAGACTTACTCTGTGCTGTGCTCTCAGTGACTGTGCTTCCCTCAGCAATGTGCCCATTTCACTGTACTTTTTTGATAAGGGTCTCTCAAGGGAATGCCTGTTATCTTGTTTGGCTTCTGGTTAACACTATAACTGGCTGCTAGGCAGTACTGAGGGACTTGAATTAATTTTTCTTTGGCTGAGGAATAGGATCTCTAAACCAACTATTTTGATAGTGTTTAGACTGTGCTGCGGTAGTAGTACTCATTAAATAACACCCAAAAACTACAAGTAATATCTTCAGCCCACTTTAGGAATGTTCCTGGGGCAGCACTCTTGTCAACGATACAGCCAGCTAAGCTTTGAAACAGTGCAAGGATGTCCACTTTGGGGATGCAGTACTTTCTTCTGTGAGCCACGGCTCTAGCTGGAGCAGGAGCTCTCATACCAAGGGACTCACCTGGTGCCTGCAAGGCAGCCTTGTAGTCCTGGCCTCCTCTCAGATAAGGCTTCCGAACTTGGAGGATCAACTCAAATGCAGTATTTATCCCATTTAAGTTTATAACAGCTTTGGGCTGGGGATTCAGCTTAGTGGTAGAAGCGCCTGCCTGGCAGGTGCAAGGTTATGAGTTCAATCCTCAGTACCCAAAAAAAAAAAAAGTTTATAACAGCTTTTTAAATATACTCTTTCAAGGGCCGGGAGTTTGGCTCAGCAGTTTAAGCGCCTGTCTGGCATGTGCAAGCCTGTGAGTTCGATCCCCAGTGCCGCAAAAAAAAAAAAAAAAAAAAAAAAAAAAAAAAAAAAAAAAAAAAAAAAAAAAAAAAAAAAAAAAAAAAAAATATATATATATATATATATATATATATATATATATACATATATACTTTTTCAGTTCCATTTGGTTTTGGCAACAGTAAAAAAATCACCATGATTCTATTCACTGTGATTACCTGTGCATATGTCTCAAACATGACTATTTCTGAAGGTAGAAGTAGGGGCCTGGAGGAGCAGTAGTTTAGTGGATAAGGGCAAAGACTTGGGAGTTTAATAAATCTAGACTGAATCCAGATAACACTTACTAGCTTTGTGAACCTGGACATGTGACTTAAACTCTGAGTCTCAACTTTCTTATCTGTGAAGTTTGAGTGAAGTTGGATGTCGTGGTGCATGGCTGCAATCTCAGCATGCAGGAGGCTGAGGCAGGATCACTGCAAGTTCGAGGCCAGCCTGGGCTACATTGTGAATTCAAGCCCAGCCCGAACTACATAGTGTTTTAAAAAAGGGGGGGGGGGCAGGCATGGTGATGGCACATCTGTAATCTCAGCACTTGGGAGACTGAGGCAGGAGGATTATTGCAAATTCAAGACCAGCCTGGGCTATAAAGTGAGCTCAAGGCCAACTTGAACTGCATAGTGAGATGTTGTCTCAAAAAAAAAAAAAAGTTTGATAACAGCATTCACTCAAAGGATTGTTCACAACAAAGGTAATTATGAACTTTACTCTGGGGTTCTGCTGATTACAATATATGATTTGCTCCCATGCTCAAGTTCTAGAGACCAGTGCAGTGCTTCCCTGATTTGAAATATGGTATCATGTGCTTTCAAGACTATCATACATTTTGTAAGAGAGACAGCTGGCTTTCCTTCAAGGTGTTCATAATGTAAGTGTCACCGAAGGCTTTTCAAGATAGACAGAAGTAGATGGAAACATAGTTCTCATACTAAATTGAACAAAACATGTTCTCATACAACATCCAAATAATGTCCATAGGAAGAAACCAGAGGTAAATTATTACCTTTCCAGGCTGAACAGGGTGGCACATGCTTGTAATCTCAGATACTTGGGAGGCTGAGGCAAGAGGACTGCAAGTTCAAAGCTGGCTTGGACTTAATAAGAGCTTAGATAGGACCCACTATATAATTTAGTAAGACTCTGTCTCAAAATGAAAAAAAAGAATTTTTTTTTTGTACCAGGAATCGAACTCACGACCTTGCACTTGCCAGGCAGGTACTGCACCACTAAGCTATATCCCTGGCCCTGAAAAAAAAATTTTTAAAGGGCTGAGGATATAGCTTAGTGGTAGAGAGCCCCAGGATTCAGTCCCTAGAACTGCGAAGACAGAAAAAAAAGCACCAGCCCATGGTCAGCTGGCCCCAAGGCAAGACGGCAGGGTAGAGGAGAAAAGGGCTCACGGGATGGTGGTGGGAAGCAAAGAGATCAAAGGAGGAGGGAAGCCCCCTCCCCCATCAGGTTTCACCTCCCAAATCACATTTAACGCCAAACTCATTAGTGGATTAATCCACTCATGAGACTGCATTCCAGGGATGAATTGGAGGGGATAGAGTGTGGAGGGGATAGATATAGTGGGTCCTATTTAGGCTCCATGTCTTCCTTAAAGGTATCCCTGGGAGACCGAGATCTACCATTTATGACCAAAGACCTCAACCTGGCGCTAGATTGGGACGTCCAACCAACGCTAGAGGGCGCTCGGGCCAAAAACTTTTAGGGTTATCAATGAATAGCGAATAGGATGAGCGAGAGGGAAACTCTAGGCTCTCGAGAAACGCTCGACCGCATGCCCAGAGTCGACGATCCATCTCTCGGATCAGAAAGTCGGGTGGAAGTGGTGGTGACAGAGCTCCCCAGAAAAGAAAAAGAAGGTAGGGGGGGTCCTTACAATATGTGTGGATTCGACCAGTACCACACCCTGAGATTAAGGGCGCCCCAGAAGCTCAACGAAGTGGCCTTGTATCCTACCTGATCGAGCGGACAGCTTCCGCCTATGCTAGGAGTGCGCCGACAGTTACCAATGGGGATAATCGCTGTCCACGAAAGGACCAGAAATCTCCAGGGATGTTACCCTGAAGGGCAGCTACGAGTTAAGAGTCCGCTCCGCAGCCTGTGGATCCGGCCTGAGTGTGGCCCCAGCCACAGACCCTCAGTTACCGCCGTGTCAATGGGTCGACAAGACAAAGAGCAGCTCCCCTTAGGGACACCAAATGCCGTACGCAATGGCGTTCCGGGGACGGGGCTGGTAACAGGGCAGCCAAGGAATTGAAGACAAAGGCAGAGTCAAAGGGAAGGCTTAATACCTGTATAGCAGAGGGCTTGATGCTACGGACGTTTGTGCATTGAGGGGAGCAGGGGCGAGGTTTTTACAGAAAGGCGGGCTGGAAAGAGTGTGGCTTACCTGATAGAAGCACGACTTGGAAGAGGGCCGGGCTGGCCCGAAAAGGCGGGTCTTGCTGAAGCCCGTTCTTCGGGAGAGCGGTCAGCATGGGCGAGGCCTAACGAGTCATAGTTTTGGGTTGGCCTTTCGTTCCACACCGGTACCGCACCGCCTCGCAGGCGGGTGGCAACTGACTCGGCCGCGGGGCCTCCGTGACGACCGCGGGGATCCGTGGGCGGGGACTCCGGAGCGCGGCTCACCCCACTCGTGTCCGCCCGCAGGCGCCCTGGAGGACCTGGAGCGCGCCGTGGCGCTGAGCGGAGGCCGCGGCCGCGCCGCCCGCCAAGGCTTCGTGCAGCGCGGGCTCCTGGCGCGGCTGCAGGGCCGGGATGACGACGCCAGCAGGGACTTCGAGCGCGCGGCGCGGCTGGGTAGCTCCTTCGCGCGGCGCCAGCTGGTGCTGCTCAACCCGTACGCCGCACTGTGCAACCGCATGCTGGCCGACATGATGGGGCAGCTGCATGGCCCTCACAACGGACGCTGAGCGCGCCGGAGGGTCGGGCAGGGGAGCGGGTCTGAACCAATAAAGCTGCCCTGCTAAGCGACTGCGCCTCCTTCTGTCTTGTCACGCGCCCACTCAGGGGAGCCCACGCTCCGGCTGACCAGCCAGGGGGCTGAGGTGCTGGCCGGGAGGGGTGGGAGCGGCCACCCACTTGCTCATGGTCGGGCATCGATTGGCCCTGCCTGGCGCAGCCCCCGCCCTTGCTGAGAACTGCGGTGCTTGTCAGACCTGAACAGTTGCTCCGTTGCGCTATTGGAGGGAGCCAGGTGAGCCCCACAGGGGAGGGGGCGGTGGCGGGATGTTTGGGCGATCCTCCTCCCGGGCCCAAGGCCACCTGAGAAACCCGGATTGGAGAAGGAGGCATAGGGCGAGAGATGGGAGGGAGAACGGGGCAGGAGAAAGGACAGGGTCGGAGGGCAATCCGTTTGGGGGAGGGGTATGTGCAGACCGTGGGGTGGAAGGTGGGGAGTGTGGGTAAAGTGCGGCTGCACAGTTGCTTCTTCTGTGTATCTTTGTGTATGTGCCGTTTGTCCCCTGCAGTCAGTGCCGGGTTCTGTGCCCGCAGGTGCCCAGGTATGTGCCAGGTGGGTCTGTGCCGGGTCTTCGTGTCCGTGCATCGACCCCTGTGCGCTAGTCTACAGTCGTGATTCCGTGTATGATTCTTTTTGTTTTTCGAGAGTAAATTTCCGAAGGCGTTGCTAGGCTCTCATCTCGCTGACGCCGAGGCCACCCCACACTCTCAGCAGCCCGCACCGGGCCCTGGCCACCATGGGGCAGCCTCCAGGCCCAGCCATCCTCCCGCACACACTGCTGCTCCTGCCAGCCCTTCTGAGCTCAGGTACACTCCTGTTGGTTCCTTGGCCAAGCACTTCTGGGTGCCACAGCCCGTCCTTCCCCTCCTTGCGTGCACCTTCCATCTGGTGCCCTCTCTAAGTGGGACAGGCCCTAAACTCCAAACCCAGGTTTCCTTCTCCCACTTAACCTACCCTAGTCAAGTGGGAGAAGGGAACCCACTTCTCCTAGGGAGAAGTGGGTTCAGCCAGTCCCTAGTGAGAGAACCCAGCTGCCTTGTCTCTTGATGTGCTGCCCATTTGTAACAACCTCATCCTAGTCACAGAACAGTACCAGCCTCCCTCAGCCCCTCCTAGAGGCTGCCTGCTATGTTCCAGGTTGGGGGGAGTTGGCACCACAGATTGATGGTTACACCTGGGCCGAGAGAGCACTTCGGGAGAATGAGCGTCATGCCTTCACCTGTCGGGTGGCAGGAGGCCCTGGCACCCCCCGATTGGCCTGGTATCTGGATGGACAGCTACAGGAGGCCAGCACCTCAAGACTGCTGAGTATAGGTGGGGAGGCCTTCTCTGGAGGCACCAGCACCTTTACTGTCACTGCCCAGAGGGCCCAGCATGAGCTCAACTGCTCCCTGCAGGACCCTGGCAGTGGCCGGTCAACCAACGCCTCCGTCATCCTCAATGTGCAGTGTGAGTACCCCTGAGGTAGGCAAGGGGAGAGGTTCCTCAACTCCCAGCAGCCATGCGGCAGGTGCTCAGCATGATGTTAGCCAACACATAAGCTCTCTAAAAATATTAATTCACTTTATCCTCACATAATTCTACAAAGGGAATTATTTTTATCCCCATTTTACAAATATGAAAACTGAGGTACAAAGAGGTTAAGCAATCTGCCCAAAGTTATACAGGTGATAATAAGCAGAGCCAGACTCTGATAGGCATGTCCATCTGGCAGGCCACACTGAGGGAACAGGAATTGTGTTGGGCTGCATATACAATTATATCTTAAAACGTCTTTTTTTTTTGTACTGGGAATCAAACTCACAGCCTTGCACTTGCCAGGCTGCTGAGCCATATCTCCAGCCCCTCTTCTCTTCTAATATTTACTATAACATTTTTTTAAAAGGCAGGTGGCCCACAGTCTGTGGGTTAGACAGGCCTGCATACTGATCATTATGAAATGCTGCCCCTGGTGGGCTCAGCCATCCTATCTCAGTGCCTACTCTGAGAAGTTCAGACCTCTGGCTCCCATCTGGATTTGGGAAGAAAAGGCCAGGGTATATGCAACTGTGGTGAGCACATGTTCTCTTTTTTACACTAGTTAAACCAGAAATTGCCCAGGTTGGGGCTAAGTACCACGAAGCTGAGGGCCCAGGCCTCCTGGTTGTCCTGTTTGCGCTGGTGCGTGCCAACCCACCTGCCAACATCACCTGGGTTGACCAGGATGGGCCAGTGACTGTCAACACCTCTGACTTCCTGGTGCTGGATGCTCAGAACTATCCCTGGCTCACCAACCACACTGTGCAGCTGCAGCTCCGCAGCCTGGCACACAACCTCTCTGTGGTGGCCACCAATGATGTTGGTATCACCAGTGCCTCGATTCCAGGCCCAGGTGAGCAGTGCTAACAACTGGCTCAGGAAAGCCTTAAGTGGGTGCAAGGATCACAGTATAGAAACGGGAGGACTTCACTGCCTTTTGGGTGGGTCTTGTGGATGAGCTGTCCCTAGCCATCTCAGGCAAGGAGGACAGAGTAGTTTAGCCTATGACATCTCAGGGTTGGGGGTATTGCCCACTTGGAGGCTAACAGTGGACAACCTGCAGGGCTCCTGGCCACCCGGGTGGAAGTGCCACTGCTGGGCATCGTTGTGGCTGGAGGGCTTGCCCTGGGCACCCTAGTGGGGTTCAGCACCTTGGTGGCCTGCCTGGTCTGCAGGAAAGAGAAGATCAAAGGTAGGGCCAGGGGCAGTGGGGGCAGAGGGTGGCTGGAGGAGTGGCAATGAGGTTGGGGGTGACTAGCAAGTGGCGTTGGACAGAATGATTCTTTCTGCCACTTGGCAGACCTCTTGCAGGATGTGGCTGCAGGTAAGACAACACATCCCAGGTAGCAAGGACAGGCACTGAGAACCTGGTCTGTGGTCTCAAGGCCAGAGCTGGGCATTTGAGAGACTCCTTTCTAGAGGGTCCAGATCTGAAAGGGCAGGGTGGCAGAGCCCACTGTGGGAGTGCACACAAGAATCAGTGGCATGGTTTCTTTTTCCTCAGGCCCCTCCCGACGCCCATCTCTGATCTCTAGGTAACTCCTGGGGCTAGGTGGATGGGCTGAACCCAAATGCAGAATGGGGACAGGTGGGAACCAGGCGAGGCCGGTGGCGGGGGGGTTTGTTTGTTCCTGGGAGATCTGGGATGGGCTTCAAACCAGAAGCCTGTGCCTACTGGTGCCTGGCGCATCTCAGCCTTTGTTTTCACTTTGTAGTGGCTCTAACAACCTGAAACTCAACAATGTGCGCCTGCCACGGGAAAATATGTCTCTCCCGTCCAACCTTCAGCTCAATGACCTGGCTCCAGATTCCAGAGGTATGTCCAAGCCCCTGGTGCTTGCCTCTGCTTTAATTCAAAAGTGCTTCTGAAGAAATGACCCAGGTTCTTAAGTGGTGGTAAAGCTCCACCCACCACATCCCTCATCTTGGGCACCACCTTCTGTCACCCAGCAGAAAAAGTAGCAGACCAGCCAATTGCTCGGAACAGCAGCCGGCCAGAACTTCTGGAACCTGAGCCTGGTGGCCTCCTCACCAGCCGAGGTACTGGGGAGTGGGCCTGCTGCCCTCCTTCTTATGCCCCAGCCCTGTGTTTATGCCAAAGGTCTCTGAATGCCAGAGGGCAGGGAACGCTTCCCTGCATTCCAAGGAACCAGGATTACTGAGTCCTCTGGGCATCTGTGACCCCACAGGTTTCATTCGTCTTCCAATGCTGGGCTACATCTATCGAGTGTCCAGCGTGAGCAGTGATGAGATCTGGCTCTGAGCAAGGTGGAACAGGAGCACCCTTTGGCCCTGGACACCCCAAGCACCCTGTCCCCTGTCCCTCCAGTGCATCCTCTGCCTGGCCATGTGGCCAACATGAAGAGGCCGTGCCACTGCCACTGGCTGGTCCTCCTGCCTGGGGTAACCTGGGAATCAAGCACATGATCTGTTTCACTAGGATCTGACCCATAGTCAGATTTCTTTAGCAGGATTGCCAGGCAGATCTAAGCCTCTTGTGCTAACTCGGGTTGGGGCCTGCGTGTGATGACTGGGTCCAGCAGATAGAACTCTGGCCAGGTGTGTCCAAGTGTCACCCAGCACCCAAGTGTGGCATGGCCTGCTACGTGCTCCACACCCATACTCGATAGCGCCTTGTAGAGCAGGTATGGGGGAGGCTGCTTATAGACAGGGAGGGCCCTGCATGTCTTGAATGTCCTTATGCTATGCAGCTTTGTTGCCTCAGGGAGAATGCAGTACCCTGCTAGCTGTATAGAACCAAACTGCCCTCTGCACAAGAACCAACCTGTGGCCCAGGCCCCCTGCCAAGCACAAACTAGTCCCTTTTGCTGCATCCCTGTCTACCCTTCACCCTGTGCCTCTTGCCCTGCATGTTCTTTGACATCATAGGTTATACACTGGATCTTCTCTGTTTCTTCACCCAGCACTAGACTTCTGCATGGGCCTGATCCCCAGCAGTGCAAGTGCCTGGTGTTAGCACAAATCTGGGAGGAAGAGAGAGGTGACAAGTCTGGTGGTACCCAGGACTGCATGTAGCTATGCATCATTTTTTAGTGTTAGCACTTTAAGCACATCCCCTAGGGGAGGGGGTAAGGGAGGGCCCAGAGCCCTCTGGGATCCCCAAGTTTAGCCTTCCTCTGATTCACTGTGAGTGTCCTGAGCCCTTAGGTGTAGTTTCCTCTCAGCGCATCTCCCTGGTAGGGGACCCCAGCCCTGACCAACCCTGGCTTGCACCATCCACCAGAAGCAACTTGTCCTACCCCACCCTCTGTTCCTTAGGTGGGGCTACAGAGGATACATAATTCAACAGTTTCTGAAACTTTACGGAGACATAGAGAAAGAGGGAGACTGCATATTCCAAAATGACCTAAGAATGCTTTTAAAAAGCAACTTGGAAATGTCTAGAAATTAGCAGAGTGCAGAGTATATTTTTCTCTTGTTTTGTAATTTTTCTCATAATACTGCCTAGGGACAGTGCTGAGCACACAGTAAAATCAATAAACTTGAATGAATGAATGTATTTGCTTTGTTTTTTCAAATATCTTTTTAAATGAAAGATTTTTGGTGGTGCTGGGGGTCAACCCCAGGGCCTTGTGCATACTAAAAGATGTTCTATCACTGAGCTACATCCAATCCTTAATTGAAGTATTTAAATCACACAGTATGTATTGGGCATGGTGGAACATCCATTATCCCAGCACTAGAAGGCTGAGGCAGGAAGGCAGCAAGTTCACACCTGGCCTGAGCAACTTAGTGATTAAGTCTCAAAAATAAATAAATAGGACTGGGGATGTAACTCAGTGTAGAGACCCTGGGTTTAATTCTCAGCATGAGGTGGGATTTGACTCAGAGCAGAGCACTCAGCTGACCTGGTGTCAGTGGTGGCCGAGCTCTGCACGTGCAAGCATGATGTGATTATGGATGGTTTGAGAATTTGTAAGAAGCCACCCATCTCCTGTCTGCGTGTGTGCACTGTGTATATATAGGGCTGGAAGCCTGGGCTACAAAGTCCAAGACCAGCCTGAACTCCACTTATCTCAAAAAGACAAATAAATAAATAAATAAGGCTGGTAATGTAGCATCTTAATGTTGTCTTCCCCTCCAATTGCTGCCCAGCTTTCTCCCTATGTCAATACTTGGCTCCATTATCTATTCAGTTGCTTGAGCCAGAAACATTTACAAGTCATCCTTGATCTCTTCCATTGAGCCACAGCCAGTCTCAGCAAGTTCCATCAGTTGTCTGGTCACTTATTGTTGCCTTAGTAAGAAGAGAACCCTGAAGAACATCATCGACTGTGGGAAGCCACCCGCCGTTAGCTGGTTTGCCGCGAGGCCTAGGCTCTGGGGTTCAGCCTAAGCTAGATTACCCCTCCCATCGAGTAAGGCAAGTTGGCGCCCGTTTCCCGTTTCCTGGGCGTTAACAACCCCGCTGTAGATGATCTCTGCCCAGTTACTAATGATGCCAACCAATGATAATGTAACCCCCGAGATGATCTGATTGGAGGATGTAACGGTACTTATTTGGGTTCCCGCCCTGCGCGCGGGGAGAAGCACGGAAGGAGCCGTCATGGACGGACGCGTGTGAGGCTTCTCGGGCGGGAGAAGCACGGAAGGAGCCGTCATGGACGGACGCGTGTGAGGCTTCTCGGGCGTACCTCTCCGGGGACGATTAAAGCTTGC
>RJWM01045962.1:0-12547 GCA_004363535.1 Dasyprocta punctata
AAAAAAAAAAAAAAAAAAAAAAAAAAAAAAAAAAATTAATTGACTTGAAAGCTACTTAGCAAATGAGGAAAACATACTTCTGGGTGTGACTTGGTGAGTCCTGGAGGTCTGACTTTGAGTACCACACATGATCCTGCCTCCTTTTTTTCTCCCCACTTCCCTGTGCACACGCAGTAATCATGAACTCAGCACCTTTGCTGTGCTATGCCATCACACCATGCTGTTTTGTGTGGTGGAGCCAGTCAAACATGAAACTAATGACAAATGACAAATTAGACCTCTCTTCCTTTAAATTTTGTGGATTGTCTGTCCTGGTAATGGAAAAATTGCTAATAGAAGCATATCATTGTGTGTTGAAACTGGAAATCAACTGAAAAAGAAATCACAGGAATTTTACAAATACATGGATATTAAATAACATTCCCTTGAATATTTAGTGGGTCACAAAGAAATTACACAATTTCTAGAAACAAATGAAAATGCAACATATCAAAACCTAAGACACAATTAAAACAGTCGTAAGACTAAATTCTACTGCTGAGCATACATACATTTGAAAAAAGAGCAAGTTCAAATAAATAACCTAGTGATGAACCTCAAGGTTCTAGAAAAACAAGAACAGTCCAAACCTAACCCTAGTTTAAGGCAGTAAATCCTAAAGATCAGAGCAGAACTTAATAAAATTGACACCAAAAACAAATACAAAGAATCAATGAAATCAAGAGCTGTTTCTTTAAAAGCATAAATAAAGCAGACAAATGCTCAGCCAAACTTAACAAATAAGGAAAGACAACAGGACCATCAAGTGAAAAGGATGAAATCACAACAGACATTACCGAAATTCTGAAGATCAATAGTAACCACTGGGAAAATTTATACTTCAAAATACTTGTACAATTTAGAAGAAATGGACAGATTTCTGCAAACATATGAATTACTGAAAATGAACCAAGAAAACAAAACAAAAACAACAACAACAACGAAACCATCCAATAACAGGCAATGAAACTGATGCAGTAATAAAAAAAATAAGAAAAGCTGAGGATCCAACGTATTCAAAATTGAATTTTATACAAACTCCAGGGAAGGCAATCCTAATTCTTCTCAAACTTTAATAAATTGAAAGACGAGTACATCTAAACTTATTCCTGGAAATTGGCATTACTCTAATTCCAAAACCACACAAGGACCAATTATAAAAATGTATGACAGGCCAATGTTTTTAATGAAAATACATGCAAAATCTTCAAAAGGCACTGGCAAACAGAATGCATCAGATTACAGAAGGGTCAGACATCCTGACCGGATAGGCTTCATGCCAGGGTTGCAAAAATGCTATGAAATTCAAAGCAGTAGAACTAATACGTCTCATAAATATAACAAAGGATACACATTACTTGATCATCTCAATTGAAGAAAAAATATTTTGATAAAATTTAATATCTATTTATGATAAAAGCCTGAAGAAAATATGTATAACAGGATATCATTTCATTCTGGCAAATTTCCATTTATGAGAAACCGTATTAAATGAGGAAAAGTTTAAAACTTTGCCTGTAAAATCAGGAAAAAACACAAAGATGTTCACTATGACCTGTGCTGTTAAAAAAATAAGCCACAGCAACTGGTCAATAGAAAATAATAAAAGGAATGTATATAGGACAAGAAGAAATTATGTTGTCATTATTTGAAGAAGACATAATCTTTTACATTAAAGACTTAAAATCATAAATCAAAGGTCTCCAAGAATTATTAATCAAATGCAACAATATAACAGGATACAAATTCAAAGCACAAGAATCAGTAGTGTTCTTGTATAGCAATAATGAACTCTCCAAGAAAGAAAGAGAATAACATCAGTCATATTATCCTGAAGAAAAGCTTAAATATTTGCTATTTAATCCAGAAAGGAAGTGTAAAATCTATGCAATAAAAATTGCATAACTCTGAAAAAGCATATCAGACAAGACATCAAAAAATGTAAAAAAATTCTCTTTTTTTAGATAAGCAGAATCAATAGCATCAAAATGGCCACATTATCAATACTTATATGTTGATATAATACAATTTCAATTAAAATACCTACAGCATACTCAGAGAACTAGAGCAAAACAAAATAAACAAGAAAATTATCCTCACATATATATAGTACCAGGAGAGATCCAGCAAAGCAAAAGTGAACCTTGGCAACAAAAGTAAAACATGAAGCATCTCCATTGCAGATTTAAAGTTATTTTATGAAGCTACAATGATTAAAAACAGCATGATACTAGCACAAAAACAGATATGTAAATCAATGCAAATGAATAGAAGATGTAGAAACAACCCAAGCCCTTCAAGGTATCTGATTTTGGACAAAGGAACCAAAATATCTATGTTGGAGAAAAAATAGCCTCTTTAAAAAGAAATGGTGCTATGAACACTAATTACATACTTGCAAGCAGTTAAACATAGACCCACCCACATCTACCACTATGAACCAAAATAAGCTCGAAATGAATCAACTACATAAATATTAAAAGAGAGGTACTCATATGCTGGAAGAAAATATAAGTAAAACTCATGAAGAGTTAGACATAGGAGAGGATGTTCTGCGCAGAACTCAAATTGCACAAGAAATAGCACCAAGAAGCAACATATGAGATTGTATGATATTAAAAATCTTAACAGCAAGAGAAGTAATCAACAGAGTGAACAGACAATGCATACAGTGAGAAAAAAATTTGCAAGCAACTCCTCTGACAAAAAACTAGCATTAAGAATCAACAAAGAACTGAAAAAACGTCAGAGGTCCTCAAATAAAAGACCCAATCAAAATAAAGGCATCTGAAAATAACAGACAAATATTGGAAAAAAAATACAAGACCGATAAATACATGTAAAATCCTTAATATCTCTGGTCAACAGAAAAATGCAAATTGAGGTTCATCTAACTCCAAAATGCATGACTATCATCCAAAAATTTAAAAAGAAATCAAACAGTAACAATTGATGACTAGGTTGCTAGGGGAAAGAGCACTCTTCTACATTGCTGGTGGAAATGTAAACTTGTGCAACAACTACTAAAATCATGATGGAGTTTCCTCAAAAACTAAAACTAGAACTTCTAATTGACTCAGCTATTACCCTTCTAGATACCTTCCTGAAAGATTTGATGACATCATGCCACAATGACACATACATATTCATTTGTATGGAAGCATAAAGCGTAATAGTTAAAATTGGGAAGCAGACTACCTAACAATCAACAGAAGAATGGATAAAGAAATGTAGTATTCATACACAATGAAGCATTATTCTGCAATAAAGAAGGAAACATTGAGTCATTTGCAGGAAAACGACTGCACCTTGAGTCCATAATTTTAGCTGAAATAAATCAAACACAGAAGCTTAAATATTGCATAATTTTAATAAGATACATCCAAAAAATAATTAGAAAACAAAATACCATATAAAGTATATGATTCAGGGAGATAGATCTCTTGCAAGCAGACAGAAAATTTATAGATGAGGGAGGGAGGATGAAAGAAAGAGGAAGAGTAATACGAGTAAGCTATGTTCAGTAAAGATACCTATTCCTTTGAAGAAAGTAAACATTATGCATTGTATATATGTTTAATAAAAAATGGAACTAAAAAAATTCATTTCATTAATAATTATATAATGTAATATAATATAAAATGTTTGCTTGTATCATCTAATAAAATTGTGTATTTAGTGTAAAACAGAAAATGCACAATTGATTGCAATCAGTCCCTCTTTTTCACAGAACAATATTAACTAAAAGTCATGCATATGCTTTAAATACTGCCGTGGTAAATAAGCAAACTCTAAGATATACAAGGAAAATTTAACAGACACCAGTGAGTCACATTCAAGTAATTTAAATTAATAAACAATTATATAGATTTGGTGAGTGATATTGTTGGTTTACTTAGAAATTTTCCACAAAGACAATAAGAATTTCTTCAATCTCTCAGTGTAATACATATTGAATAAAATATGTAAACTCAGTTTTCACAGAAAAGATTAAATTAAGCAATACAGAAGTTAAATTATCTGCTTTAAATGTTGTAAAATGGAAAATTTAAAAAAATGTTAATATATGTGAAATAATGTAAAACATGTTTAATTGTCCATGTGTTAAAGAGGAAAACAAATATTCAGAAAGCCCTGGAGGTTACAAACTAAATTTCTTTGAAAACTAAATGTCATTGAATTAAATGCATTAGATATTGAAACATCACAGAAAAATGCAAGAAAAAAACCACGAAGTTTACATGATTAAAAATAATTAATAGAACTAATCAAAACAAGAAAGAGCTTGGTATAAGGTGACAAAGGGATAGCATTCATTTTATGTATTATAATGTAAATAAGCACTAGAAATAAATGGTGGATTCATAAATTTTAAATGATAGAAAAATATTTGTAAGTATAAGTTTTTGAAAAATATAACTTTTATTCTTATCTCAGAATTCTATTGATGTTGCGAGGCTTTTTTCAGCCATAGATTTTTAAACTCCCTTTTAATCTTTTTCAGCAGCATGACTTCATTAAATTGTAAGAAGCTTCTGATCAATTTATTCAAGCTAATTCCAGACACCTATAGTTATTGTTAACTCTTAACCATATGTATAGATTCATAGTATCTTTAGTTCCTTCCTTTTGCTAATGATGGTGATACTGCTAGAATAGGAAGACTACACCATTAAGTTTGTATTTCTGGCAGGGTTAAAGGTGAATAAGACTGTAACTGGAAGGATTTTTGAATAATCATTTTAATGACAGTAATTGCATATAGTTAGAGGACACAATGCGCTATTTTGATATGCCTATACTCTGTTGAACAACAATATCAAGCTTAATATTGTGCTCATGACCTCATATAGTTATTTTTTCTGATGAAAAATTCTTCTCCTGGAAGACTGAAAAATCTTACTTTTTGATTTATATCTGTCCATTCCCTCTTTTCCACCCCAAACTTCACAATTGTTTTGGAAATTTCTACTTCTATAATTTCAAGTTTTTAAAATTCCACTTATAAGTAAGAAGATGTGGCATTTATCTTTCTGTGCCTCTTTATTTAACACAATACTCTCTCTAGGTTCATTCATATTGACACAAATGATTGTTAAGCAAGTAGTAATCCATTATATATATATATATATATATATATATATATATAATCACATTTTCTTTATCAATTTATTTCTTGATGGGCATTTAACTCCATATCTTACATAACATAAACAGTACAAGAATATGAGGCTGCTTCAACATAGTCATTTCAGTTCCTGTGAATACATACAGAGAAATGAAATTTTTGGGTGATATGACATTTTGAGTTTTAGATATTTTTGAGGAAAGCGCAGTTTTCCACAATGCCTGTACTAATTAACACATCCACCATTGGTGTACAAGGGCTCCCATTTTCCACATCTTTGATGGCATGTTTTTCATAATAACGATTTTAATATAGAGTAATGATATCTCATTGTGGTTTTAATTTCATTTTCCTGGTGATAAGTGACATTGAATATTTGTTGTACAAATCTATGGTTTATTTGTTTATCTTCCTTTTTCTTTGCATTGAACTGAGTTTCCTTACAATTTGGATATTAACCCTTTAACAAATTTATGAGATAAAAATATTTTCTCTCATTCTATGTTGTCTTCACTGTATTTCTTTCTTTGCTGAACAGAGATTTTTAACTTGTCTCAATTTCACTTGTCTAATTTTTGTTTTTATTGCCTGACTTTCAGCCTCATAGAGTAAAGGAGATCACTGCCCATATTAATGTTATGGAGCTTCTACTTCATGTTTTCTTCTAGTAGGTTTACAGTACTTCAACTTATATTTAAATTCTTCATCCATTTTTTGCTTTTTGTGTTTGATTTTGGAAGAGGTTATAATTTTGTTTTTCTGCATCTGGAAGTCCAGTTGATGACATTTCCACAGTTGAAGCCTGAATAAATTTTGTTTTTCTCACCTTGCCTTCAATTGTTTGACATTGTTTCAGTCTTTTTAGTACAAAACTAAATTATTATTTACTCTTTGAATTCCAGTAGTAATAGACATGTCTCATTCTTTTAGGAAGTTAAATACATTGTCATGTTCTATTTTCTGTTCTTTTAGTGTGAAAATGAACACTTTCTATTGCTTAACACTTAACCACTTCTTATTGCTTCCTATTGCTTAGCCTACTGGCTGAAGACTTCCAGGAATAATTAATCCGTGCTCTGACATCATGATTTCCAATGTTATTCTTAAATCGACAAACTCAGTAATCTCTTGTTTTAATATCAAATGTGATTGTTTTACTAAATAATTTCCTTGTGTGCAACATGAATATATTAAAAGGACTTATGTACTCATATGTTGACAGCAAACATCATCTCTGAATCACACAACAGTTTTTCTTTTTAATTTACAGAGCATACTGTATTGCCAGGGATGCTTCTCTGTAGGATGATATGATACCCATTTTGACATAACTGATAAATTAAAGATATCAAGATATCGATAACTCAGTTCACTCATTACTGGTGGGCAAATGTTAATTGTCAGAACTGTTAAGAGCTCACCTAAAAATAGAAATACTGTCATAGACTTAAAAATCGCTAACTCTTGAATTTTTAAAATTGTTCTCTATTTTTCTAGTTGTTTTTCTTATATTTCAGAAAATTGTAAGTTCTATAACATAAATATATAGCAATCAGTTTGAAACTCATTTCCTCTTATTCTCAAGGGTTTTTGGAAGAAAGGAGCACACCCAAAGAAATAATATACTACATCATATACTCAGTGTGCCACAGGGCAGATTTCTTCATAGATACACAAATTGAATTCATAGCATGAAACAGAGCTTTTTTTGTTTTTTTTCTTTTGTACTGGAAATCGAACTCATGGCCTCACACTTGCTTGGCTAGCACTTGTGTTGCTGAGCTATATCCCTGCCTCAAGAGTTCTTATTTGTAGTAAAACAGATCAAATCTCTCTGTTTTGAATATTGTGATTAAACGTGAAATTTTGGGATTGCTCAGTGGTTAGAAAAACATATCAATCACATATGCTGATCCTTAAATGAGATGTAAATTAATGAAGCAATCTAAATGGCTTACCCCATGAAGCAATATCCACACATAACAAATTTTAGAGGAAGAAGCTTTGAGGGGGAGGTGTGCAAAAGTGCCTCAGGTTTCTCAAAAAAAAAGTTTTACTTATTTATTGTATCAGAAAATTGGCATTAATCATTAGATCTACAGTTTATGTTAGCCTGGCTTGATAATTCAAACTTCTATCCGATTATGATCTAATTTTAGGAATAAGTCTTTGTTTTACGCCTGAAGAATGAGAGTTGATATTTCATAATTCTTCTCAAAAACTGGCATAGTTTTATCATGATTTTTGAAATTTAAAACATATCTAGGTACTCTTCAACAAAAAGTTATAAACTATTGCTGTTTAAAATTAAGTGACTGATCTGAGGAATAAGCATGTAAAATAAGATTAAGTTAGATAGTTACTAGAGTCTGAGAAGTGCTGTCCAGGTAAAAGAAAGTCTGCTGTAAAGTATCTATTTGGCTAAAGTTCTGAATAAATTAATGTACCAAACGATGTATCTTGCATGCAACAGAATAGCCCATGGCGAAAACAGAGTCCATCAATTTGAGAAGTGAAAACGCTTTCCTCTTTGTGTTTGAGGAATAAAATTAATGCTAGTGGGTCTTTGGTTGACTTGTTTCAACCTCACAATGTGAGACAAATGTTTACATGCAGTAAGTTCATTTTTGGGAATAATTCACTTGTCAAAGGTGGTAGACAAGGAAGAGCAAAATATTCATGCATGAAAGTATAAACATGAGATATTATCAAGTGAATAACTCTTATGTCTAAAGTGTATTCAATTCTGTGGGATTTCTTCGGGAAAACCATCTAGAGGGAATTTCAAAATCCACCACTAAAAATTCAAAGGATGCAATTTAATCTACTAAGAGTCATATCTCTTTGCTAAGATTCACTTCCATGAGTTAATTCCTTCATGCTGTTGGATTTGTAAATCCCCAGGATGTATTTCCTGACTTCGAAGTGGAAACTGGGTGTGGATTTCAGTTTCTAATATGACAGCTGAGATAGATATCTATTTAGCAGCTCTCAAATATTTTGTCATTATATAAATCAACTAACACTCTAATTTGCTTCCCATCTGTCTTGCCATTAAGAATATCATAATCTGTTTGTCATCACTATAGATTTTTGCAATTAACGTTACCCTATCTTGATGCTTATTTTGACAGTTACATTGAGATTATCCCTGAAGAGAAGTGTTGACCACATATCCACTTTAATTCCATGTGGTTTTTATTTATTTGTTTGTTTTTTTGGTTTTTTTTGTACTGGGGATCGAACTCATGACCTCACACTTGCCAGGCAGTCGCTTGTGCTACTGAGCTAAACCTTAGGTCCTTAAAATTGTATGGAACACTTCACGAATTTACATTTTATCCTTGCGAAACTCAATGATCTTTCCCTGTGGTACTAGTAAGCTAAAGTCCTTGGTTTAATGTTAACCCTGGTCTGGAGGATAGGCATAACTGAGTTTTTCAAAGGTTTTCATATCTTAAAAATCATATACAGAAAGTGCTTAATAATGGAGGAACCCATCAACTTTTTCAAATTTTGTTGACAGTGATCACATCTACTGCAGGCATTTAAAAATTTTGGAATCAACAATAATGTTTTCATTGATTTGGATTTGATGAAGGTTTAATTGCAGAAATCAAGAGAGAATGAGACAGTAGTTAACAAATGATGACCATGTATTTGTATGTATATGTGTGTACACATCACTCTGTAAAAATATATAATATGCAAATATATGATATTAGTGCTTTTTTTAATACACAGAGTTAAGCAAAGTAAAACTTCAATTTATATGAAACTTACTTACTGTTTATGAAATAGTGTTAGAAAATCCCCTTGAAAATTTAAGTGTGTTACAACAGTAGAGAGAGGGGATAATAACCAAAAAAAAAAAAACATTGATTAGATGAATTAATATGGTATGTGGTATACATGCAAAAGAGGTAACTTTAGATATAAGCACCCACAAAAGCATTCACTGTAAAGGAAAATAAAAAACTGATGAGTCTATAGATTCCAACACATTGGTACATTTGTGTATAGCAAAATCAGAAATTTATTTCTGATTCTTTTTATATTTTCAGTGAGTTAGTAGTATTAGCTTAAAGCAATTTCTTTAAAATGGAGAGAGGTGAAGATTTATCTTTTTTAAAATTTTTTTAATTTAAGAGAAAATCACACAGAAAAGAAAGACAAAAAGCAAAAGAAACTAACAAACAGGAATAGCAAATCCAAAACGGTAACATTATCAGTTTACAAAACAAGATAATAGGAACTTGACAATTGTTGCAATATTATGTATTGTTACCTACAACATGGTTGTTTAACAGATATAGACATGTAAAACTGATCTAATCATATGAGCATTTTTCTTTATAGTGGTTATTGAATTGCTTGGGAAACGTAGTAGACTTGCAGAGAAGTCCTTGAGAGTAGAGTTGATGTTTATGTTCATTAATTTACAGTGAGATGAATCAATACATTGATTGTGCATTTGTGAGAGTACACATGAACATCTATTTGCTACTTCTATTCATATGTATCATTGCAGTTACCAGGTCAGATAAAAATGAATTTATCCAGATATAAAACTAGCTCAAGTAAATTATGGAGATAATGTGATAATTCCTTGAGAGTTAATTAATATGCCATAAATCCAAGATAGGTAATAAGAGGAGATAAGAGCTGAAAAAGTGTAAATTTAATGTATTGAAGTTCAAGATAATGGTGAAGACTTTGTTTTTCTTTTAAGTGAAGAAATTAAAGAAAAGCTCTTCAAAAATTGTGTCTGCAATTGACATGACAGGATACATACGTCTAAATTTCTAGGAATGGTATACATCTTGGCACTGACAAACATTGAGAAACAATTTATAATTTAGGATATGGAAGAAGAAAATTGTTTGACTGGTGAAAATCATGGAATTGGAAAGTCAGAGTGTAGAAGGAAGAGAACATATGTGAAAGAGACTTAATATGTTACATTTCTCGTTTTCTTTGTAGCTGTTTGTTCACATGGGAAAACTGTAAATTATTGAACGTAGTAAAAGCCATAAGTAATTCATCTTTTTTTAGGCTTTCGTGATAAAAAAAATGTACTACAGATTTTTACCAAGAAGTGGAGTCTATTTATCTCGCTTTGATATCTGTAATGAATATATGAATTGTCTTGGTCAATGACATAGTAAACATGATAAAAACAGATTTGTAAGTGCTTGAGCACTGAAATTTACCCTATCTTTCAGTACTCTGAGCTTTCAAGGACCCAGTGAAGAAGACTAGATTATCCTTTTGACAACATGATAGGCATATGCCAGTAACTTCCAATTTCCTAAGAGACTGGCAATTGCCAACATTTTGGGCTTTTCTACAACCAATCAACCAACTTTTTATGACAATAAAGTAAGGCTGTTCAAGTTAAGAAGGATTTCTCCAGTAACCTACAAAATGAGGGGGCACTCACATGATTATCATCTCAAGTCAATGGCATTTATGAATAGTTTTTATATGGAGGCTGAAAATCATTGAAAATCATTGAAGATATCACATGGCAAGTTGGAAAAAATAGTGGTCCATTTTAATCTATGGTGACATTGTTGCAAATCTGCAACATGCTGTTATTGGAAGACCTCTACATGTGTCTAATATGTTAGCAGATGTTGAGTATTTGATGTCTTTGAGAGAAAGAGTGGGGATAATTTTACTGTTTCAATGACATCTAGGATTGCAATTTGGAAGGAATTCAAAGGACCAAATTTAATTCTAAGGACAGAATTGCATGAAATATTCTGGGTAGCGGTAATAAGAATACAGTACACCTGCTTCTCACATAAGAAAAATGTAAATAAATTACAGAGGATGATTATGACTGATTACCAGTTATTTCCTCTCTGTGAGGTGTGGCATATTTTTCTACTTCCAGAACCAGGAGCAGTCCTGTAACTTTCTTTGGCAATGGGACATTATACTGCAATGGAAGCAAGCAAAGACCTCAACAATGCTCCTACCTGGGTGATGCCTTCTCTTCAGCTTTTGTAAACATGTGATAGGTATTAGAAGAAATCTAGGTTGGCTTGTTAGATGAAAGGAGAAAAAAATTCAGGTGTCCCAATCACTTTATAAAGCAGCCCATGAAAGACACACATGGAAATAAAGACATTTGATTTTTCCATATTCAAACTGACCCACCAGGTTAAATGAGATAATCGAGCAAATCTGCAGTCAAGTGGTCCGCTCCACCCATGCAGCACATCAGTCAGTGGCCTCAGACATGTATGAGATGACTAAATGGTTGATGCTCAGCCATTAGGTTTTTGTGACCCTCCTATATTAAGGAATCACTTAGCTGTCAGTTGGTTTTGAGAACATCACTGTATTTAATCCAGCATACTCATATACGAACATTCTCAAGATGTGTTAATTACATCCTTTTCATTTACCACAATGATATATACTTTAAAAACTAAACCTAAAACATAATTATATCAAGGTGTAAGCAGCTTAAAAGAAATACAGAAAAGCCAAGTATCTTCTGGTTCTTTTCAGTGCTACAATGGGTTCTATTTGTGTAAAAAAATTTTTAAGTATAAGCTTTCAAGGTATGATTATACACACAATAATTAAAGTATTATCCTTCATCCTACATGTTTGGTCTTTTCTTAGGCAAGAAAAATTTTATTCAAGAAAAAAAATATATGTAAAGATTTGAAGCATCATTGTATGTCATGGTAAGAAGAACTTAATACTCTATGAAGTTACAATTATTATATGTATGCCTGTAATCCTATCAATTTCTAAAAGAAAAAAGATGACTATTCATGTTGTTGTCTTTGATAGTATTTTACAACACATACTATGACACATAACACAGACACATGTTTCTTCATCATTGAAAAGATTAAAAAACATTTGAAAGATTCACTGCAAATTGCAGGCTCATACTTGTAGCAATTAGAAATTGAATTTTCAAAAAAAAGTTTTTCTTTCAGCACTTTTCAAGGATGCTTCAATGAATTTCTGTCTTTCACTAGATGAACTTATACTACTTTGATTTTATATTTAAAATAAAAGAAGCACACAGGGAAATAAGGATGGTGGCATTTTTGTTTCTAAAAGAATTCAGATATTGGTGGCACTGAATCTTATAAGGGCAATTACTCGAGAAGGCTAAACCCTATAATTGGTCAAGAATTTATATACTCTATAGAAGTGAAGAAAATAATAAAGAAAAGATATATTAGCATTTCTTTGCCTGTAATGCTTGTTTATCACCTTTGATATTTACTAATTTTATTCCACATAAGAGTTCCATATGAAATGCTACTATTAAGACATTTCCAATATTCTTTTTTTTTTTTTTTTTTTTTTTTTTTTTTTTTTTTTTTTTTTTTTTTTTTTTTT
>RJWM01045963.1:0-12537 GCA_004363535.1 Dasyprocta punctata
TGACAGCTCATAGGTCTAGGACTAAGACCTTGGAAATAGGGTCGAGGCGTCAAACTTCAGTTGTGAAAGCATTTGGCATTACTCAACAGAGAAAAAGGAAAGGAATTTAGGCTACCTAAATGACTGGAGGGAGGGCTCAGAGATAAATGGTTCACCAGCAGTCTGTCTGTTTCTTATTGACTAAATTGAAAGTCGAATGTCAGATGATTACTAATATGATGATTTTTCTTCAACTGCAGTGCACACTGTTGTAATAGTAAAATGTTTCCTAAAATACCAAGATGGAAAATCCAGTGAAACAATATAGTTTCCTAAAGTTGCTATAACAAAGTTCCACAAACTAGGTAGCCAACAACACAGATGTATTCTTTTATACTTCTGGAGTCCAGAAGTCCAAAATCAAGATGTCAACAGGTCGGTCCATCCAGGAGAAATCTATGCCATCTCTCTCTCCTCACTTCCAGGGGTTGCCAGGAATCTGTAGTGTTCCTGGGCCTGCAGCTTTACCAGCTCAGTCTCTGCCTCTGTCATCACCTGTGCCTTCTCTATGATCAAATCTCTCTCACCTACCTCTTAGAGACACTAGTACTTGATTTAGGTTCCACACTAATGCAGTATGACTGCATTTCAATTTAATGTACAAATACCATATTTTCAAATAAGGCCTTATATAGCCGGGCGTGGTGGCATATGCCTTTAATCCCAGCACTTGGGAGGCTGAGGTAAGAGGAACGTTGTGAGTTTGAGGTCAGCTTGGGCTACAATGTGAGTGCAAGGCCGGCCTGAACTACATAGCGCGACCCTGCCTAAAAAAAGGTTTGGCTCAGCGTTTAAATGCCTGCCTGGTAGACATGAGGCTGTGAGTTCAATCCCTGGTGCCACAAAAAAAAACAAACAAAAAATAAGGTCATATTCTGAGGTTCTGGGGACATGAATCTTGGGGGGAAACACTATTTAAACCTACCTAATACAGGTGCTCCTCAGTTTAAAATGGAGTTGCAGTACTTCCAAAAACCCATCAGAAAGTACACATAAAAACCTAAACTACTGAACACTATTGTAAAGTTAAAAAATTTTAAGTCTAGCCATCTTAAGTCAGGGACTGTCTGTATATTACATAATGTCAAAGTTTAGATCTAAAGGATAATTCATAAGAAAAAGCCAATTTAAAAAAATTGTGACACATTTCTGAGGTTAATAAACATCTTTTTTGTGAACTTCCACATAGAATTATTGGATTTCTAAAGTGACAGACTATAACTAAAAAGTACCTTGGAAAGTAATTTTCAGATACCATTTCCTGTGCTCAGTAAGTTGCCTTGTTTTGTTTTGTTTTGTTTTGGTTCAATATTAACATTTCCAAAAAGAAAACGGATAAAGTTGGGTTACCTTGAAACCCTCTCACATCTGAAATATGAAAGTAAGAATGCTTCCTTCTTTGCAATAATAGCATGTAGCTTTTGGATTGACTTTTGCAGCCATACTGTATTGTAAATTATAGCATTGAAAGGCAAAAGTCTGTATCTGAAATGTTAGCTCAAAGTGAACTCTTGGGGCTTAGTCATTTATACCCTGCATACTTTAATATTTTTGCACACACACAACCCCACCAACTTTTAAAATAAGGAACTCTTATCTCTGTTTGGTGTCCTTCCTGCCCTCCCCTCTCCCACTGATCACAGTGATCACATTGGAAATGTACGTAGAAGGAAAGTCCATGGAAACAAATCACTTTTCTAATACATACCTATTCCCCATGGTAATGTTATTTATTATGTATCACAAACATGTGTGTACTAATAAAAATATCAATTTTCTAGACTAGCCTTTTAGGTAAATGTTTTATTTTACAGACTCAGTCATTTTTTATAATGTACTTGTACTTTGTTAAGACTGAAGAACTGCATTCTTCAATTAAAAATTTAATGTCAAGAGATAGATGCAAATTGGAATTTGGGGAGTTAGTTTTGTATTACTTGTGTTCTGATATTCACTCTGGAATAAGTTTACTGAGATTTGTATAGCGGTTATTATGGTAATAGGTAATAGTAAATTTGAACTCAAAACATGACTCTTAAGAAAATGTCAGAAAGCAAGGGCTTTCGATCAGAAACTCAGTGTTGCACCAATAAAGAAGTGTAAGTTCAAAAAGTATATGAGCGCTGATATTTCCTGTAAATTCCTCCCCCTGCCCTGCACTGCCAAATGGTAATGAACCAGAAGTTTAAGGTATCTCTAAAAATTGAGAGCAATGACTCTTTCTTTAAAACTCATAATCTCTAGTGGTTCTTCTTTTTTAAAACCTCTCATTTATCATGAACTGTCAAGTTCTGGATAGTTTCCTGGATCTCAGTTTATTTTAATTTCACTGATATCAGGGGACTCAGTAACTGAAACAAAATGTCTGAGAGGCACATTCAAGTATTCAGTCCTGTAGTCTCTGTCAGCTTTTTCTTGAGGAAGAAAATCTCTTTTTTTTCTTTTTCTTTTTCTTTTTCTTTTTTTTCTCAACCATTTCCAAAACCTCAGTATTGAAAACAAACAATGACTGAGGGATATGTGTAGAATGTTCATCATGGTTTGTAGGAAGAGTAAGGTACTGAGGCCGTGCGTTTTTAGGTTCTGTAAGATACTTGAGGGATTGACTTTCTATGGATGGTTGTTTGATTCATCATTTTATGCTACATATATACTTATGTATGTACATAATGCACAGAATCAGTTCCATATTTACTTTTCCCAGTTATTTATATTGAGACCAAATTAACATAGTTAATGATTGAGTTTGAATTTCAAGAAGATATACTTCCTCTGTTCTCTTAGTACATACTTTCAAGTTTGTAAATCTGCCCCTGGCGTGGCCATAATGATTGGTAAATACCACCTAATTATAATAAAGACTTCTTTCAAGTTACCAATGAATGTTGTCATTGGTACTCACCAATGTCTCTAATCAAGATACTCCCTTTTCTTCCCACCCCCGGTCTTCCATCCCCTACTCCTCGAGTGCACCTGTCTGTACAATTGATGTTCCTTGTAATAGGTAATACAGGTGAATAAAATATCTTTCATCAAGTGTTGGTACCTAGTGAGAAAGAGGTTAGATATAATATGGCCTTAGTATTGTCTGACTGGGAATGCTTTTCATCTTTGGATCAGTACTAAATGATTGTGTTCACCTAACAAGTGCAGATATGATATTTTTATACTTACTGATTTACATTTTAAACAATGGTTATGGTTTTATGGTTACATCAAACCACTTAGAGTTTTTTGTTTGTTTATTTTTTGTACCAGGAATCAAACTCACAACCTTGCACTTGCCAGGCAGGTGCTTTGCCACTGGAGCTGTACTCCCAGCACATCCTTTACAATCTCAGGGTCACAGGGAAACTTCGTATTTGCTAAAATAGTTTGTCTTAATTACCTTTCCCCAGTCTTCTCCCCGCTTTTCTTTTCTCCGTCTTGGTCTTCCTAAGTCACCCAGGCTGGCCTCAAATTTACAGTCCTCCTGCTTCAGGGCCCCAGAGTAATGGGATTATAGGCCTGTGCCACCATATCCAGCCATCATTTTTTTTCCCCAACAAAATTTAAAACAAATACTCCCTGCTGTGCCTGCCAGTTGACAGTTTTATGAATGCTTTTGTTAAATATGGTGTACTTAGTAACATGACAGGTTGTTGTCAGTATCACTGGAATACTTAGTAGCATAATGGGTTGTTACTATTACTAGTTTTCTAGTATTGTGCCCCTCCCCCACACACACTTTTAAATTGGAATTTAAACTTAGGGTTACACCGACTATGTGTTTTGTTTTGATCCCCTCCCCACCACCGCATACAGGATTTTGTTAGGCAGTTCAGGCTGCCTTGAACTCTCAGCAGTCCGCTTTCATCAGCCTCAAGAGTACTGGGATTATAGGTATGTGCCACTGTGCGTGGCTACCAACTCTTTTTCTTTCACTGAGTAACTTTAGATTCATTGAATTTAGTTCAAAGATACTCAAACACAGTCATTTTAGATGAATGAGAAAGGACTCCGGAAAGGAAAGAATGACTTGAATCCATCTGAAGATTCTGGCAGTAAGCCAGAGTTAAGCTTCCACGTTTACACTAGTTTGAGAGTTGTACATGATTTTGTACAATTTTATTGCAATTTCAAGAATATTAATCCTTTCTACGTTAGTATTTTCCAGGCCACCTACAAAGTAATCAAATAATAGCTGGTAATATCTCTAGAAAATGAAAGTCCTTCAAACCATTCCATCTTTTTTGGCTAACTCTTCCCCAAGTGTAGGAGTTATGAATACTAACTATGAGTAATTCCTCATTTGGCAAAGAACATTTGTTAATCTAAGGCAAAATGTTAAGTCTTAGTTTCCTCATCTGTAATGGAGGGGTATTGGTTACTTCCTCATAGAGTTGTAACAAATATTAAATGAGATAATATTCTACATAGTATGTGTAGAACATAGTACCTGGAATGGTATATATGAAAAATGATTGTGTTGCTGATTTGTAGTTTAGATATATATGTGTATGCACACATTTGTATTTTGTATCCATTTTAGACCAATTTCTATAACTCATTTTGTTGATGTATTGTACTTAACTCTTTAGATCCTAACATAATCTTTTTCCAAAGTTTGCTTTGTATAAAGGCCCAAAATTGTGTAGAATTGCCTAGGATATTTTATGATACCATTTATTGTTGCTAAACATCATGATGTCCACACCTCTTAATACTGCTCTCCATATGTAGCTGATTCATGTCTTTCTAAGCACTAATGGGAAAGAACAAGTTCATAAGGTAAAGGATTATGAGGAAGAAGTATGGTGGACAGAGGTCTGAACTGGGAGAACTGTAATCGACCCTGATGGTGTTAGGTGTTGATCTCGGATACATCTCTTTATTAAGGCATCCGTAACCAAACTATTTTCCTTCAGTTAATTTTTGCTTCAAGGCCTTTAAGGAATTTAAGTGAAAAGGCAGATCTGATATATTAGTAAAATGTTAGTGGGTACTTTTTAATCTTTAATAATTTAGTTACTTAAAAACATGTCCTTTTGGTATTCAGGTCAAACCACCATTATACAACTACTTAACTCGTATATCTGTTTATTCATACCAGACAGGTTGTCTATTCACAGCGCTAGAATTTTCCTCCTTATAGTCTTATTCTTCACAGTCAGTAGTGTTTATTCAACACAAATATGATGTGGTGGGCCTATTTCTTGTATTTCTTAAATAAATTTTTACTATGGTCCAATCCAAAAGTGACCTGTTAATACTAATAAGTGTCATTATTTTGACTATATCAGTATAATACTTGAGTGTTGTACCTTTATAAAAATTGTTCACCGGCTCTGAGTAATTTCATCTGTAAAATATAATCCTTGAATGTGGCATATTCCGAGAGAACTAGCTTAAAATTTAGTAGCAGTTACACCAATGAGATTCCAGTGCTTTTTGGGATAATTGTATCTTCACTTAAGAGTGCCAGTTATGTTACTCAAGCCAGGTTTGTTTCCATTTTTTTCTAGTTTTATTTATGACTAGTTCAGTTTTCCAGTTCTGTCAATTTCCATGTCAATTGTATATAAAATTTTGATTAGCAGTTGAAAGTAGCTTTATGTCTTTTAGAGTTTGGATACAATTTCACTGGCTGGTCTGAGGATGTGGCCTGTCATAGCTGCTAGATTGTTTTTTGGAACTTTAAAAACCTTCATAATTTTACAGAAACTTTTATCAAGAAAAACTGTAACTCTATAAACCAGCTTTGTTTCTGTTGCTGTTTTAATCATGTTTTAGGTGTTGAACAACAGGCCTGGTGCTTAAAAGTATAGCTATCTCTGCCTGTGCTAGGAAAGGCTGTCAAAACTGTCAAGATTTTTAAGTTTGGAACGACTTTTCTTGTTAGTAATTTTTTAAAAGATTTTCTTTTTTTCGTGGCACCAGGGATCAAAGTCACAACCTCACACCTGCCAGGGCAGGTGCTTAAGCCACTGAGCCAAACTCCCAGCTCTGGTTTTTTGAGGCAGGATCATACTATATAGCTCAGGCCGGACTTGCGCTCGCGTTGTAGCCCAAGCTGGCCTCGAACTCATGACGCTCCTCCTACCTCAGCCTCCAAGTGCTGGGATTAAAGGCGTGCACCACCACGCCCGGCTCAAAAGATTGTTTTTAACATCCCTAGCCTATAAAAAATACAAGATTGATTTGGAAGAAATTATAACATAATAACAAATAATTCACTCCCTCTTATGGAGTACCCTGCCATTGTGGGATTGTAAAAATGGTACTATAGTAAGAAACTGAAAAAGTATATATGATCCAAAATCTACAATAAATACTGTGTAAGGGTAAAAAACTGCTCAAAGAGCAAAAGTATTTGGGAAGGGAAAAGGGGGAAAGAGGGAAGAGAAAAGGAAAAAGATATAAATCTATATATGTATATGTAAGATAACTAAAATTAACATACTACTGAATGTACTAGTTATTGAGAAAGACCAGTTAATACTCACATGATTGGATCAATTCTACATGTCTATATCTGTTAATGTAAACAACTATTTTGAAGGTAACGATAGGCAATACTGCAACCATTGTCAAGTTTCTATCATCCTGTTTTGTAAACCTGTAATGTTACTGTTGTGCATTTGCTCTAGTTGTTTGTCTCTTTTGCTTTTTGTCTTTCTCATATGTCTTTTTTTCTCTTAAATAAAAAAAATGGTACCATATCCAAGCTTGCAAAGTATTCAGTAGCTTCTCATAACGGCTTTATGAAGATGTAATTCATGTACTGTACAATTTAGTAGCTTTTAATATATTCAGTTTGTACAGTAATCATCATAATCATTTTAGAACATTTTCACCAACAGCCAATCCTCATTTTCTCCCAGCAGTAGGTAGGCAAACACGAAATCTACTTTTTGCCTTTGTAGATTTGCCTGTTCTGAACATTTCATATAAACATGTGGTCCTTCATTACTAGCTTCTTTTACAATATCTTAGTGTCCAACCATACTGTAACACCTCTTTTTACTGTAATACTCATTTCTTTTTACTGCAATATAATATTCCACTTTATGGATACATGACATTGTATTCATTCACCAGTTGATAGATGTTTGGATTATTTCCATTTTTGGCTATTATGAAAAATAATGCCATAATAATAGCCAAAGATGGGAAATAACCCAGATTTCTTTCAGTGGGCAAGTGTTAGACAAATGGTGATACAGCCATACTTACCATGGAAGAATATTAGCAGTAAAAATGAACTGACAATTGATTATAGCAGTTTCCACAACTCTCTAATGAGTTATGTTGAATAAAAAAAGGTTATATGCTGCATGTTTTTAGTTGTGTGATATTTTCAGATAGCAAAATTGTAGCAATATGGAATACAGTAATGGATGATGCTGATGAAAGTTGTAGAGTGGTCCTTGTTCTGTTAAAGAGCAAATCACTACTTACTGTTATGGAAACGATCTCCTTGATGTATCACTGTAGGTGTTCTAGTTGTGACATTGTGATGTAAAGTTTCACCACAGTTTTGTCATTGCCAAAAGTGGGATGAAAGGTATTAAGGGATGTGTATTATTTCTTTTTTTTTATTCAAAGAAAAAAGACATATATAACAAAGACAACAAGCAAAAGAGACAAACAAACGAGTAGAGTAAATGCACAACAGTAACACTGCAGGTTTACAAAACCGAATGATAGAAATTTGACAATGGTTACAATATTGTGTATCATTACCTTTAAAATGGTTACTTACATTAACAGATATAGACATGTAAAATTGATCTAATCATATGAGTATTAATTGTTCTTTCTCAATAACAAATACATTCAGCAGTGTGTTCATTTTAGTTATCTTACATACACATATATACAGGTTTATATCTTTTCCTTTTCCCTTTTCTCTTTCCCCCTTTTCCCTTCCCAATTACTTTTGCTCTTCGAGCTGTTTTTTACCCTTACATAGTATTTATTATAGATTTTGGATCATATGTACTTTTCCGTTTCTTACACTAGGGAGACAATACGGTATTTACATATGTGGGTTTGATTTATCTCACATATGAGTATGGTCTCAAGTTGTGACCATTTACTTATGAAAGTCTCAATGCAATGTTTCTTAATAGCTGAGTAGTACTCCATTGTATAAAAATACCACATCTTTTTTTATCCATTCTTTGATTGATGGGCACTTGAGTTGTTTCCAAAGTCTGGCTATTACAGATTGGGTTGCTATAAACATGGGTGCACAGATATCACTGTGGTATGATGTTTTCAATTCTTCTGGGAAAATGCCCAGAAGTGGGATAGCTGGGTTGAATGGGATCTCTAATCCTAGCTTCTTGAGGAATCTCCACACCGACTTCCACAGTGGTTGCACCAGTCTACATTCCCACCAACAGTGGAGAAGAGTTCCTTTTTCCCCACAGCCCCTCCAGCATTTGTTGTTGCTTAATTTTTTAATCTTGGCCATTCTTTCTGGAGTGAGTTGGAATCTCAGTGTTGTTTTAATTTGCATTTCCTGAATGACCGTTGATGTTGAACATTTTTTCATATATTTATTTGCCATTTGTATTTCTTTCTCTGAGAAGTGTGTATTCATCTCAGATGCCCATTTTTGAATTGGGTCCTTGAATTTTAGGGGCCTGATTTCTTTTAATCTTTATATGTTTTAGATAGAAGTCCTTGGTCTGATGGACAACTGGCTAAAATACTTTCCCAGTTCGTGGGTTTTCTTTTGGAAATCTCTGTTGGAGATTTCCTTTGACATACAAAAACTTTTTAGTAAGATGAGATCCCAGTTGTTGATTCTGGGAAGTGTTTCCTGTGCAATTTGATTTTTGTTCATGAACTCTCTGCCTACTCCTATGTCATCAAGATTTTTACCTACTCTGTCTTCTAGTAAGTTTAGTGTCTCTGTTTTTATATTCAGATCTTTGATCCATTTTGATTTTATTTTAGTGGATGGTGATAGGCATGGATCTAGTTTTAGTTTACAGGTTTATTTCTTTCTCTTGTCTAATTGCTCTGGCTAATATTTCCAGAACTATATTAAATAGGAGTGGTGATAATGGACATCCTTGTCTTGTTCCTGATTTTAGGTTGAAAGTTTTCAGTTTTTGTCCATTTAGTAAGATGTTGGCTGTTGGTTTATGATACATGGCTTTTATCAGGTTGAGGTAGAGACTGTCTATTCCAGTTTTCTGTAGGGTTTTGATCATGAATGGGTGTTGGATTTTGTCGAAAGCTTTTTCTGCATCTATTGAGATGATCATGTGGTTCTTGTCCTTGGCCCTGTTGATATGGTGTATTACATTTATTGATTTGTGTATGTTGAACCATCCCTGCATTCCTGGGATGAATCCCACTTGATCGTGGTGTATAATCTTTCTGATAACTTGATGTATTCTATTTGCCAGTATTGTATTGAGGATTTTTGCGTCTATGTTCACTAGGGAGATTGGCCTGTAATTTTCTTTTTTGGTTGGGTCTTTCTCTGGTTTTGGTATTAGGGTAATACTTGTTTCCAGGAATGAGTTAGGGAGACTTGCTTCCCTTTTGATTTCACTGAAGAGTTTGAGGAGTGTTGGCATTAAGTCTTCCCTAAATTTCTTGTAGAATTCAGCAGTGAATCCATCAGGGCCCAGGCTTTTCTTTGTTGGTAGGGTCTTAATTACATTTTCAGTTTCATTAGCTGAAATTGGGTTATTCAGCAGCTCTACATGTTCTTGATTCAGCTTTGGTAATTCATAGGTTTCTAGGAATCTGTCCATTTCTTCTGTGTTATCCAATCTATGTGAGTAAAGGTTTTCGAAATAGGTGTTGATGATCTTCTGTATTTCCACTGGGTCTGTAGTGATTTCACCCTTTTCATTTCTTATTACATGAATCTGAGTTTTTTCTTTCCTCTTCTTGATTAAGGTTGACTAGGGGTTTATCAATTTTATTTACTCTTTCAAAGAACCAACTCTTCGATTCATTAATTCTTTGTATTGTTTTCTTAGTTGCAATTGCATTAATTTCTGCTCTGATCTTGGTAATTTCCTCCCTTCTTTGGGCTTTGGACTTGACTTGCTCTTCTTTTTCAAGAAGTTTGAGGTGCAGCATTAGGTTGTTTATGTGTGTTCTTTCTGTTTTTCTGATATGAGAGTTTAGTGCTATAAATTTGCCTCTTAGGACTGCTTTCATTGTATCCCACAGGTTCTGGTAATTTGTATTTGCTTTTTCATTCAATTGTAGATATTGTTTAATTTTTTCTTTAACTTCTGTGACCCATTGGTTATTTAGGAGGGTATTATTTAATTTCCATGTGTTTATGCAGTTATTGTAGGTTTTTTTGTCATTCATTTCCAATTTTACTGCACTGTGGTCAGATAATATGCATGGAATTATTTCAGTTCGTTTGCATTTACTTAAACTTGTTTTGTGGACCAGTATGTGATCTGTTTTAGAGAATGACCCATGTGCAGCTGAGAAGAATGTGTATTCTGATGTTGATGGGTGGAATACTCGGTATACATCTACTAGGTCCATTTGTTCACAAGCTTGATTCAGTTCTACTATTTCTTTGCTGAATTTTTGTTTGGTTGATCTATCTCTCTGTGACAATGGGGTGTTAAGGTCCCCTGTTATAACTGTATTATTGTTTATTTGGTTTTTCATGTCTATTAAGAATTGTCTTACATAGTTGGGTGCTCCCATATTTGGTGCATATATATTTATGATTGTGATCTCTTCCTCTTGAGGTTTTCCCCTAACAAGTATATGGTGACCTTGTTTATCTCTTTTGATCATTCTCAGTTTGAAGTTTGCATTGTCTGCAAATATAATGGGTACCCCTGCTTTTTTCTGGGTTCCTGTTGCATGGAGTATTGTTTTCCAGCCTTTGATTTTTAGTGTGTGAATTTCCTTTTGAGTGAAATGTGTTTCTTGTACACAGCATATTGTTGGCGTTTGTTTCTTAACCCACTCTGCTAGTCTGTTTCTTTTTATTGGTGAGTTGAGACCATTTACATTGATTGATATAACTGATATGTACTGGCTCATCCCTGTCATGATATCTTTCTGTTGTTGGTTTTCTTTTTTTTTCTTTTTTATTTAAGAGAAAATAGATACAGAAGATAGAAACAAAAATCAAAAAAGACAAACAACAACAACAGATCTGATACAATAACATTGTAGGTTTACACACTGAGGTGGTTAAAGTTTGACAGTAGTTACAATATTGCATATCATTACCTTCATAGGGGTTGATCATATTGACAGATATAGACATGTAAGATTTATCAATTCAGGTATATTAACTTTTCTTTCTCAATAGCTATTGTATTTAGCAATACGGTTTTTTTTAACTGTCGTATTTATGCATATTTATAAATTTATGTCTTTTTCCTTTTCTCTTCCTTCCTTCCTTTCCCCTTAGAATACCTCTTGTTATTATTGAAATAACTACCTATAACATCAGGTCTAATATAACCAAGCAAAATAGTTCAGAGTGAAACCAATAAAGCATAAAAGAATGGTCATACATAAGAGAAACAAAAAACTAAAGAGATCAGCAAACAACAACAACATATCCGATACTGTAAAATTATAGGTTTAGGAATTTAGATGGTTGGAATTTTACAGTGGTTGCAACATTGTTGTCTTAGTTACTTTATGCTCATTGCCGAGACAAAATACCTGACGCCCAAAATTAGGGAAGAAAAGGTTTATTCTTACAGTTTCTCGGGAGTTTCAGTCCATAAAGTGGACTCCAAGGCAGCATGGGATTATGGGGCTACAGTTCATGGTGGCTGCAAGCCGCAAGCCGCGCTGGCGAGAGAGAGGGTGGTGGAAGCCGAGAAGCAAGCAAGAGGAAGACCCGCCTTCCCTTATACTGTATCTCAGCTCCACCCCTGGGCGGGTGTAGCAGTCAAGTCATTAATCCTGGTGCTAGACAACAAACTGATCACAAGCATCAGACTCAGCCCCATCCAAAGTATGAGGACTTGGGGGTACATAGCATATCCTATACATTCCACCCCTGGACCCCCAAGGACTCATGTACATTCTTACTACAAAAGACATTTAGTCCATCTCTAAGAGTTGCCAAAGTCCTACCAGTTTCAGCATTGCTGAAATGTCCAAGTCCCAAATCTCTTCCGAGATCTATGGCAAACTCTTAACTGTAACCCACTGTACAAATGAAAACCAGGTTAAGCACTTCCAAAATATAAAGGCACAAGGTAAACATTACCATTCCAAAAGTTACAAACAGGGGAATACAAAGCATTGGAACCAAAGCAAGTCCAAAATCCAGTAGGGCAAAGGTTGAGTCCTGGAGTTCTCTGCTCAGCATTTGAAGTAATCTGGTTACAAGCTCCAACAGGCTTGAGTGACTCCACCCCTGAGGCACTTTCAGGGGTTTTAACTTCCAAAGCCTTCCTCGGACGATCCATGTTCCTTGGCTCCACCCTTACATCTTTACATCTTGCTCTCTGTAGGCGAGGCGGAAGCTGCCTTAGCCTT
>RJWM01045965.1:0-12546 GCA_004363535.1 Dasyprocta punctata
ATATGATTCAAAATCTATAATAAATACTATGGAAGGGTAAAAAACAGCTCAAAGAGCAAAGATAATTGGGAAAGGAATAGGCGGAAAGAGAAAAGGGAAGAGGAAAAGATATAAACCTGTATATATGTATATGTAAGATAACTAAAAAGAACACTGCTGAATGTATTCGTTATTGAGAAAGAACAATTAATACTCATATGATTAGATCAAGCTAGCATGTCTATATCTGATAATGTAAGAAACCATTTTAAAGATAACGATGCGCAATATTGCAACCATTGTCAAGCTTCTATCTACCAGTTGTGTAAACCTGCAGTGTTGTGTATTTACTTTAGTCATTTGCTTGTCTCTTTTGCTTGTTGTTTTTACTATATATGTCGTCTTTTTTTTTTGTTGTTGTTGTTTGTTTTGTTTTTCTTTGCTCAAATAAAATTAAAAAAAAAAAGATCAGACACAAAAAGGAGACTTTCTTCGCTGTCTTAGCACGGCCTTAGGATGAATTCTAGGCTGCACTGAACTCTGTGTTCAAATCTGGGCAAAAGTGTGAGGAAAAAGAATTGGGGATTTGTTTCTCTCAGCAGGAACATGTATTTTGCTACCACACCTAGAGGGTGGAAAATGATGATTACAGGCCTTACTGGATGAGGCCCTGAGGTAATTGCCTTCTTAATTCTTTCTTCTTTCTCTTTCATTTCCTCTTTCTTCCTTCTCTTCATTCCTCCTTCCCTACCCCTCCTTCTTTCCTTCCTTCCTTCTTTTCTTTCCTTTTCTGTTCTTTCACTCCTCCTTATTTCTTTCCCTCACTCTTGTCCTCCTGCCCTATTGCCTTTGTAGGCCTTGTACTTTCTTTAATAAAAATTATTGAACATCTCCAGGTACTTTTGCAGATGCTGAAACAGAGTATTGAACCAAGCTGATAAAAACCAAAACTTGTTTCTTGGGGAGCTTACACACGACAAAAAATAAAAATTAGAAGCAAATAACATTAAAAAAATACAAAGTATCATACTAGTCAGATTTCTGCTGCTGTGACAAAATACTTGAGGAAGGCAACTTGGAAAGAAGAAGGGTTTATTCTGACTCACGGTTTCAGAGGTCTCAGTCCATGGTCACTGCTCTGGATTTGGGAAGACAACAGTCATCATGGCAGGGCATAGCACATCATGGCAGGAGTGTGTGGTGAAGGAAGACTATGTCATGACCTCCAGGAAATAAAAAGGAAGAGAGAGAGGAAGGGGTTGAGGTCAGGTATCTCCTTCAAGACTACACTCCAATGACTAGCTTCCTTCCACTGGGCCCCATCTCCTAGAGATTCCACTACCTCCCAATAGCTCCAAAAGCTGACAACCTTGCTTTCAACACCTGGCTTTTGTGGAATGTATAAGATCCAAACAATATAAGTATGGTAAAAGGTGATTAAATTCTATGCAGAAACATCCTGATTCCTTGTTATTTTTAAGAGATCTTTCCTTACATGAGCACTAGCCACAATCCTGTCTTGAAGGTCTGAAAGTCTGTCTTCAGTTTTGTTCAAGCAGCTTTTTTGACAGATTTCAATGGAATTTTTAATTTCCTAGATGTCTGTTTCAATTCCTTTGATGCATTCTATTTCTTTCCTATATTGATCAATCATAGTTTCCATCATTTTCCTAAGATCCTCTATATTTCTTATCTATCTCTATTCTAGATTTCCTTTATTATTGTTGTCATTTCTTTTTTTTGCTTAAGAATTATTTCTGATGTGATTTCCTCCGTAGCCTCATGGATTTGTTTCTTTACTCTGGTTGCTATCATTTCAGAAATTCCAGGTGTGTTTCTTCCATCTTCCTCTATATCATTGTCTCTTGGACTTGTTCTGGATGGGCTGGAGGTCTGAGTTTGCATTTTGCTTTTGTGTCTTGTCATTTTCTGTTTCAAAAGTTTTTATTTTGTTTTCTGTGCTGATCTTGGTAAGTTTTTGTAGTTGGTACCTTTATCACTGGTATCAGTCTTTTCTATAAAAATCACTTTTTCAGAGATATCATCTGTGTGTTAGAGGTTCTTGGTGTGTGTCTGTTCCAATATCCTACTTTCCCAATTCATTAAGAGTGTTGGTATCTGTTTGATTCAGTCCCCAGTCCTTTGGTGCTAGGGTGTGGTGAAGTTATTATTCCAAATCTTTCCAGTAATATTGCAGAAGTGAAAACAACTGATTACAATATATATGACATCCCAGCTAAAGTAGTATAATTAGCAATAACAATAGCATCAAGCACAGTTTAGAAACTGACAAACTGTGGTAACTATTACATTTGTACCTTAAACCACAGGAGCAAAATCTACAGTTATATAACAGAACGGATGGTAAATTGGAAGCTTGTATGCAAAGTGTTTTCCCTTGGTAGTGTGTTTTTACCCTGTGGTGGGGGAAATTTAAGAAGGTTAGTAGATGAAACAGATAACTGAAAAGAAGTAAAGTAGAGGCAGGACTGGAGGACAAAGGATAATCACAAAAGCTTTGGACACTAGAGAAGAGGGTAGAAGAGAAAGAGTGAAGGAGTAAGCAAGGGGTTATTGAAGTTATCCAGAAAATTAGAGAGACTATCCACTCATATGAAGGTATGATTAAGTCTAGACAGGTAAATCAAAGAAAAAGGAAAAGAAGATGAGTCAATTGGGACAAAAATATAGGTAAAAGACAAAAGAAAAAGGAGAAGGAAAATGGAGCAAACCCGAAAAAAAAGAAGAGAAATAAAATCAACTAAGAAATACAGTGCCTTTGGTGTTCACCAAGAGCCCAAAACTCCTGGATAACATTGCCAAGCCTAGAGTTTGTGCTGAATTTGAGGCTGATCTTGGCCTCGAAGTTTGGGAGTCTGGGGCCAGAGTCTTCAGCCAGTGCTTTCTGTGTGTCCATAAGTGGGCCTGTTCCCTTGTTCTGTTTATGTTATCATTCCTCTCCCCATTGCTGTGGTGCTTTTAGGCAGAGACGGGCTGTTGTTCCCAGTCTCATGCACCACTGGCTTCTCCTGGTCTTTGCTAAGTTTTCTGTGCTCCTTTTCCACTGGCAAGTCTCTGTTCTCTCAGATAGCTTGTTGCAGGGTGGGTTGGAAGGTTGTGTGGTCCTGTGCTTCTGCTGTTGCCATTCAAGGATGTTCAGCCCCCGTTCTTACTCCTGTCTTGAGTGGGGAGTGCTAACTTCCCACTCATTGCTTTACAAGGTTCATTGCCACTGCCATCTGCCTCTGCTGTAGTCTGTAACTTTATTGGCGAGGCAGGGTGGCGTGTGCTGTGGGGTGCACTGTGGGTGCCTTTCTTCTTCTGCCCCCAGGATGGTGCACAGTCTCCTGATGCAAGGTTGTTTAATTCCCCACAGCACTCTAACCACAGGTCATGGGGGAATGGCTTAACTTTCCACTTACTAAACACTCCTATCGTCTTTAATCTTGTTCCTAGAGGTTCCAGTTAGCACTCTGTGTTTTTAGTTGAATCTCTCTAAGTCACTCTGAACAAAGCTCCTCCTCAGTTCAGTCACGTTGTCTCTTTAATGTGATTACTTTGATGGCTGAGTTGAGGACTGCTTAGAGAGGGGAGGAAGGCTAGAGCAGGAATGACAGTCAGGCGTAATGCTGCCCGGAGATGAAAGCAACAGGGAGTGACACACAGATGCTCTTCTACTTACTGGGGGGACACCCTGATAAAGGCACATAAATGGGAAAATGCACTCACTGCATTTGACCTATCAAGTATCACAGCTTAACCATCTAGTGCACCATTGGGCATGTGTTGCTTCCTCCTGTGAGTGTGTGACTGACAGGGAGCTGCTGCTCACTGCTAGTGCCAGCTGTTGCAAGAGATCCTCCTTCCACAGAAGCTCACCCAGAAAAAGGACAAAATTTAAGATTCTAGAGCAGACTTCCGAGAAGACGGCAGAGTAGAGGATGCAGGAAAAACAGCCTCTCTTAGAGACACCATCTAGATATGGGAACACACCATCTTGAGGAAGACAAAAAGGAGGGAGATGGGTTCCTTGGACCCAGGAAGAGCCTGAAGTCTGAATCGAACCCCACAGAGACAGGAAAAAGAAAAAATTCAATTAAGAAGAAGGTGGTAGCTGGCAGAGCCTTCGCCTGGAGCCAGACTCACTGTGCGAGGGGAGCTGTTGGAGCCCAGCGGTGCATGGTCGTGGCGGTGGCAGTGGCTGGTGACTCTGGGACCTCTGTGGAACCATTCCTTGGTGGAAGAGAGTGGCAGGTGCAAAGGACTGTGCTGGCTGGCAGTGAGTGCAGAGGGCTTTGTCCTCCCGCGGGAGAGAGAGATTTGCCAGTAACTATTCCTGAATCAGACCAGATATGCCTGGGGCTAAAACTGTTGCTGGCTTCCCCCAGCAGTTCCTAATTGGGTGCAGACCTGTGGAGACTGCTTGGATGGCTGCGAGCCCGAGGAGGCTGCTCTCAGGGCAGGCCTGCTAAGGTTGTCTACTACTCTGTCCACAAACAGTTGCTGGCTTGTGGAGATACAGTGCCATGATTTGGTTTGCTGTCTCCACAGGCTGTTTACCAGTGTATCCAGAGAGAACCCTGGAAGTGGACATTCTGTTTTGTTTTGTTTTTTTGTTTTTTTGATTTTTTTTTTTTAGTGTGAGTGTGGTTTCTGCCCACCTTTTAGGTCTGGTCTTGTTCTGTTCTCTTTTCTGTCTCTTTTGGCTTTCTTTTCCCTCAGTCTTGTGCAGTCATTTCCCTGAGTTGGCGAACCCATCTTTGTTCTCCAACCTACTTGCAGTCTCTTTTCCCTTTGTCCACTTTTCTGCTTTTTCTTAAATTCATTTTGGGTCCTCACCCTTGGGGACAGAATTGACATTTTGTGAACCTAAGTATTGTATGTGATTGTTTTGCATCCTGTTGTATGGATATAAATTCAGTTTATATGTTTGGGGGTTGTAAATCAAGGGTTGGATCAGTTTACTGTTTTGTTGGCTGTGTTTGGTGCTGTGGGTGCCACTGCAGCCAGAACTGACTCAATTGAACTGGATAGCTGTTGGCCTTGCTTGTCCAGGACTGGGATTGACTGGGGGTTGCAGAGGGGGCTGGGGTGTGGTGCCAAGGAACTAGGGACTAGGCTAGGCAAGCAATGGTTTCTCATCTCTGACAAACTGAGGAGGTAGGATTTTCCAATAGACTCGGAGCCCAGGAACAAGTTACACCTGGAAGATATCTCCTGGAAGTGCTCATCACCTGGAAGTCCTTAATACCACCACTAAAGTAACCCACTGAAGGCAACTAACAGGTATCACTTTAGGAATTAAACTAAAAAAGAAAAGAAATGAGAAGACACTTAAACAGGTCACAACCCCAGACACCCACCTCACCAAAAGCAAACCCAGGGGGCAATGAAGTTGGAAAATCCAAAAGCCCCCTACAAAGTTTCTTAGGAGTGGTAACAAAGCAGTTGAATGAGGCTTTGGAAAAAATGAAATCAGAAATAATCTCTCAAATAGCCACAGAGATTACCAAAATATACACCATGCTTAGTGATGTTAAGGCAGATATAGACAAAAAAATAAACCAGCTTAAGCAAATTATGGAAGGACAACATAGGAAGCCAATGGACTCCATAAAGCAGATTCAAGTAGATATTCCAGAGAATAGAAACTCTATTGAAAGTATTCAAAGCAGATTAAGACAATGTGAGGACAGGATCTCAGATACTGAAGACAGGCTCACAGTTATTGACCAGGAAAAGAAAGATTCTTCAAAATTAGCAAGGGATCATGAGATATTAATCCAGCAGTTGCTTGACAAGACAAAGAAAAGTAACTTAAGATTAATTGGAGTCAGTGAACAAGCAGGAGATACTACAAATGACATTAAAAACATCCTTATAGACATCATGTCAAAAAAGTTTCCTGGTAGAAAAAAAGAATTTGACATACAAATAAGTGAGGCATATAGAACTCCAATTAGCAATGATAAAAAATAAATCTACTTCCAGGCATATCATAGTCAAGAGTCCAGAAATTCAACACAAGAATAAAATTTCAAAAGCTATTAGGGAAAAGAAACAAATCACCTATAAAGGAAAGCCCATCAGAAATACAGTGGACTTCTCACCACAAACTCTCAAGTCAAGGAGAGCTGGGAGTAAAGTACTCCAAGTTCTAAAAGAAAACAAATTTCAACCCAGATTGATGTATCCCACAAAACTATCTTTCAAAATAGAGGGAGAAACAAAATACTTCCATTATAAGGAACAGCTGAGGAAATTCATGACCACTAAAGACTCCAAAATATTTTGAAGGGCATTTTAGAAAGGGATGATAAGTACTACACCTCCATGAACCCCAATAGAAGGAATCCACCAGGAAAAAAGAAAACAACATGATTAAGATAAGTCAATACGTATCAGTTTTAACTGTCAATGTTAATGGTCTTAATTCATTAGTCAAAAGACATAGACTGGCAGAATGGATCAAGATGCAAGACCTAACAATATGCTGTATACAAGAAACACATTTAATTCAAAAAGATACTCATAGACTGAAAGTTAAAGGATGGAAAACAATACTCCATGCAACAGGAGTCCAGAAAAAAGCAGAGGTAGCTATTCTATTTGCAGATAAAGTTAATTTTAAGCCAAGACTGATTAAGAGAGACAAAGAAGGTCATTATATACTGGTAAGGGAACAATCTAAGGGGAAGAGATAATAATGCAATAAATACTAGTCCACCCAGTTATATAAAACAATTATTAATCAACATGAAAAATCAAGTAAGCCTTAATACAACTGTATTGGGAGACCTCAATACATTGCTGTCACAAAAAGACAGGTGTGGAGTTCTTGGGATCCTCTGGGTAGAGTATCATGTCATCTGAAACAAAATCTATGTATATAAAAAATTAGTTGCAACAGTCAGAAAAAGAATTTAGAGTAAAATGTAATTTTTTCAGGGTCGCCTTCAGATTTTGTTTTTGGTGTAAAATGTTCATTTGAAAACAATTGTGTTAACAATTAGTTAGATAATGTTTGATGTCTGTATCTTTTGTCTTAAATAATTTTCAGGAATACCCAATATGCTGATGATTGTTGCTGTTTTATTGGTTGGGGTGAAATTGTTGTTTTGATTTCTTGTTTTCCTTTTGTTTAAAATTTTAAAAAAAAGATTCTAAGTACAGTTTCTACCTAAGGCATATTGTTTTGTACCATCATTAAGTCAAAACAATTTAAAATGAACCATCATTAGTAGGGGATAAACTGTAGTATCAGTAGAGGTTGTAAGAAGTAGTTAGAATCTGAAATTAACTTAGAGGGTGATAAAAATCAGACATTTCTATTAGAAATCTGAGACATAAAGAAAAAGGAAAAAATGAGGTCTATTGTAGGCCAAGCATGTTTAGAGGTATAGATGGAAATTAATATATTATGTTTTGGTTTTACTGATGCTGATTAGGTTTACAGAGAAATTGAAAAGCAGGCTAGAGTTTAGGGATGTGGTGTGGACCAGGCATCCCAATGGACAGAATATTCAGGCTTAGCTTGGAGGTCACTTTTGCTGTTATGTCTTCCCTTATGTCTCTTCACTGTGTCAAGTCTGAGGTAAGAAGCCCTCCTCTGTTCACATAATTTATTATTGCTCTGTGTTATAGTTACAGAACTGTGATAATCAATTTACCCATCTCTTGTGAGTTGAGTTGTGTTTGATCTCAAATTTATATGCTGAAATCCTAATCCTCAGTATTTCAGAATGTGATCTTAATGGTAACTAAGTTCCTTGCAAATGCAATTAGTGAAGACGAGATCATTTGGTTTGGCCCTGATTCAGTGAGTCCTTACATGAAAACAGAGATCAGGGTACTGCACCTACAGGTCAAAGAGAACAAAATATGCCAGTAAACTACCAGAAGCTAGATGGAAGGGCTAGGACAGAATCTCCTCCACAGTCCTAAGGGAACCAATCTCGTAAACTCTCTGATCTTGGATTTCCAGCCTCTAGAATTGTGAGACAATAAATTTGTCTGAGTTGTCCCATCTGTGGTATTTTGTTACTGTATCTCTAGCAAACAAAAACAAGCTCAGATGATCACAGACATTGTAAGCATTCTGAAGAAATGATTGGGGAATGGAGGCTTCTCAGTATTGGCGATGACGTAAGTTATGGGATGGCAAGCAGAGGAAAGGTATGGTGAATAAATGTTGTCTTGTCTTGGAGATGAACGGTGTCTTAAGTAATAAAAAGTGTGTTGAAATTGTGTGGAGCAGGCCTCACAGTACGTGATAGTCTGTGTGTGATCCTACAGTCAGAAATCCTCTTTTGTGATCTGAGTTGATCTTCCTTAGTTGATAAAATTCTTGGCAAGGGATTCAAGAAAACTGGATTCCTTTTGGAGGATCCATCTTTAGACCACAGGAGCTCAGGAAAAACCTTTGCTTATGCTGTGGTTTAAACAAGTGCTCCCCAAAGTTGTGTGTGCTAAAGGCCTGGGCTCCAAGGTGGGGGCATTGGGAAGTGCAGTAACCTTTAGAGCTGGGGTCTGGTGGAGGTCTTTAGGTCACTGACGTCTCTGTGCTTGTGGGTCTGTGGGACTCTGATCTCTTCCTGTCACTCCCTTTCTGTCACTCCCTCATTATGAGGTGGGCGGTTTTACCCTAGCTAGAGCTCCACAGTGATGGAAATTGGATCTTGAAGGAAAGACAGATTTAGATGGAAAGAACATTTTGAGAAGCAGACTGGAGAAATTTCTAGCAGAAATCTAATGAAATATTTTATAAAGAAAACTCGAAAGAATAGTTTGTGTTGTCATGGTTTGATTGTCTGATTTTTTTATGCCTAGATTTTGTAACTTGAACAACTACTTCTAAGATAACAATGTGTAATATATTAACTAGTATTGATTTCTTACTGTTTTTTTGAAATTCTGTTTTACTTCTACCTTTTTTTCTGTTTTGATTTTTTAAAATACTAAAAAAAGAAAACATGGCCATCAAAACCTCTTTCCCAAAACCTCTTTTCCAACATTTTCCCTTTAAAGCTAATTTTCTCAATCTTGACGCTTGCGGAAGTTTGACCAAATAATCCTTAATTGTTGGAGGCTGTTCTGAGCATTTGAGGGTGTTCCCCAACTTCCCTGACCTTGATCCATTTGCTGCCAATAGCATTCTGCATCCAGGTATGGAAACCAAAAACGTCTTCAGACATTTGCCTTCTCAGGACCTTTGAGAATCTTTGCTTTAGCAATGGCGACTTGAGACAGACAGGACTGTAGCATGTGCCTGTGCGAAGAGAAAGGACAGATGCCCAGAGGAGGTCATGTGCTTCTTGGTACCTGGTTAGTTCTGTTAAACTGCTGCTCTGTCCCTCTCCCCATCCTATCTCATTTTGGTGGATAGGATACTGAACTTAATGCCTTTTCTAAGGGACCTATACTTCTTGGAAAATAAATAGGAAATTTAAGTCACTGTAACCTGGCAGCCTTGTGAGAAACACCTCCTTATGTGACCTAAAAATGATGTTACCAACTTGAGTTTTTCAGACTTTGCTGTGTGGAGCACAGCTCAGGGACTCAGTGATGCCCAGGCGGGCATGAGACCCTCCAAGTCTCCTGGGAGATACTCCTTAGGGATCTTAGGAACCTAAGTCTGGTCCTTGGAAAAAAACACTATTAAGACATTCAGATAAAAGAGGGAGGGTCTATATTTTTTTCCTGTTTGGAGATTTTGGGGTTCCCCTTTCATGCTTAAACTCACTTGTGCAAAGACTGCTTATTTAGTAATCACCTACTGAATTAAGAAAAGTAGTGAAGTCAGACTCTTAGGCTCTGATTTGAGGGGCTGAGCTGGTATGCAAAAGATGCAGATAGTGCTGAGTCACATCACTATGAAACTTGGAGATCTATTGAAAGCCCAGGTCAGAAGTCATGAAGCAATTTTATGACACTTTTTCAACTACAACCCTGATGTCAAAGCCTATTATGTAAACAGATAAAGGTGCTGCTCTGGTTGGAGCTGGAGGGAAGGCCCATTCCTCAGCAGGCCCATTCACACCTTGCCTTGCCTCACAATCGCCTCCTGCCCTACTCTGTCCAGACAACCTTGGGGGGCAGTTGCTGCAAACCAGAACCAGGGCATTGAAAGGGAGATGTCACTTTGTATGTGTAGGCTTCTATGTGGCTGAGTCTAAGAGTAATAACCTTCTAGAAACCAGCATACCAAACTTGAACTGAAAGAACACACACAAAATAGAAAAATAATCTTGCTATCATTCGGGTGTACATGGGCTGAGGTGTCACTTGAGTAGAGCTCAAATTAGTCAGATTGTTGGTGCAATGGCAATGGGAGGCCAAGTGTGGGTAGAAGGCAGTGTTACTGGCATGGGCTGCCTAATAGAGATCAGGGAAGAATGTGAGCCCAGGCAAGCAGTGCAGGGAACCAGCATCTGGGGCCTCAGGACTCACTGAAGCTCCCTTGATGGCTGAAAACTTTTGTCAAAGTGCCTTGATAGAGGAAGAAATAAGGGAAGATATTATGGGGCATTTCATTTTTAGCATAGGAGGCTGCACAAATAGCTAACAATCAGGGTTGACAGGGCATTGAGGAGCCCATGGCAAAGAGTGCCAAATAGCTGTTTTTACGCTGGACACTAATGTGGTAATAGGATTATGGGACTTTTCCAGCATGAGTGGATCCCTTGAGGGCAAGAGCTCAAGTTGACTGTTATGACTCAGTGGTGGCAAACCTGGAAAAGCCATTTTCTCCAGTAGCTTGAAAGGATGGCCTTGAGAACATCCCAACTCAGATTGGCTACTCCGTGTAGCTCCTAATGCCTAGAAATGATGGGCAGAAAGTCTTCAAGATCTCAGGCCTCTTCCATAATGAAGGTATCCTTTGCAAACTTCTCAATTTAGATGAAACAGTGAGTTTGGTGAGAAATTTGTAAAACAAAACATACCCTGCCAGATATATTCAAGGCTGTTGGTCTCATTCATACAGGAAAAAAGAGAACAGGAAGGACTGATTCAGTCTTTTACTTTGTGTAGAGGTTTTAAATCTCTTTCTTTCTCTTGAAGCCTATGAGTTATGGGGATACATGGAGAGATCTGACTCTCCAATGAGTTTGAAGGGACACCCACAGGGTGAAAATGTGTTATTAATCACCCTGTTTCATAACACATCATTTCAAAATTTGGCACCTTGGCAGGTCAAATGTTTTAAACTGAAGGAATTTGAGAAATGATATCTTCCAGAAGATATCCCTGAGTTTTGTTTCTTAATTTAGATCATGACAGTCTCACAGGAGAGATGCTCTCCTTATCCCTGGAGGAAAGGGACATCCTTATATCTATGATAAGGGGCATCAAGAAGAATGTGAAAGTACAGACCTACCTGACCCCACCCCATTTATTACCCTCAGATCCCACCACCCCAATCTCATTTTTTACACAAATCTTCTATCTTTATCAAACCTGCCATAAAAACCCTCAGGTTTAACTGACTTTCTTGGTCATTTCCTAATGAAAGCTCCCATGTCATGGAAAACTTAAATACATTTAGAGGTTTTCCTCTTGCTAATCTGCCTGTGACTAGAAGGGCTTCATTTAATGAACCTAAACTGGATAAAGGAAAAGGATACAATTTCCCCTGCATTTCAAGGGTAATCCAGTCACTCTACAGCTACTCTTAACTATTTATCTTTGTGTTTCCGTCTAGTCCTTATCTCTTACAGGCTCAGGAAGACCATGGACTGTCTCAGTTTTCTCCTCTGCTATGTCCCTAGCATGTTTGGTGGGAATAGCACGTGCTTTCCCATGTTCCACATGCTTTTACAGGAGCCTGTAGGATCATTTTAACTATGTGGTTGGGTGCCATCTTTACCTTCACATTACAAGTGGCAACCTTGGACTAAACTTGAAGAGGGTCACACAGCGAGAACTGGTAGAACCAGCATTTGAACCCAAGTCTTGTTTCCTATCTTTAAAGTTACTATTGAAATAAAACCAGTCTCTTGATGAAGAAATGGATTCAAGTGTTTTATTCTCAGTTGGTTTGTTTTGTCCCATTGTCCTGTAACAAAACTTGTAGTGGTCTCAGCAACTGGAGTATTGGGTATGGCAATGTGGGTCTGCAGTGAGCATTACTCAGAGGGCTGGGGAGGAATACTCTTTCAGTATTCTGGGTGTGGAGGCCTTACTAAGGGGCCGACAACAAAAGGAAAATCAGATGTAAGGCAAATACTGAGAGGAAAGAAAGGAGATTTAATACATGAATGAATAAACAAACCTATGAGTGAACAAAGGGCTGAATTAGCTGGTGGAAAGAAAACACACAGGGCAGGGGAATCCACTGCGTCATCCTCAGTCAGCTGGCTGTTCCTGTGCAGGGCCCTGAAGAAAGGAGAGAAAGATTCCAAATTCCTGTTACCCTATTGTTATTCTTGTTCTCTTAGTTTACTGCTACATTTGCTGATCTAGATAGAGCACATCCAGGTGTGTGTGTGTGCGTATGCATGTGCATGTGTGTGTGTGTGTGTGTGTGTGTGTGTGTGTGTGTGTATGTGTTATAAGAGGTGCCACAGG